>VDFB02254096.1:0-64923 GCA_007258455.2 Sequoia sempervirens | reverse complement strand
GAAAAGAAGAGGACACTACCCTAATGCATGAATCCATAGTTTTCCAAGAAAAATATTATAATAAATATTCCTTGGCATGACATGAACTATAATAGGGAGGTTTAGGAGTTTATGGTGGACTCTTCAACACCCTAGGATCACTTGTAAGACAAAATAACTTCCAAAAGAGAGAAATAACAAAATATCATGTTATGATTATGGATGCAAGATTTCCAAATTGAATATGACAATGTATATATGATGCCTTGCTTATATAGGCAAGCTATGAGATAGGATTAGACAATATCTTGACATGTGTCATAATCCTGTACAATGAGACAACTACCTCAACAATATTAAATGGCTTAGGACACAAGCATTAAATGCCAAAAGATAAGTGACAACTAATACTTAACTAGAAAGATTCCCCCTAATTAATGCTAACTAGAAATACTCCCTCCTAGGACCTAAGTGGACTTAACATGTAAATAGAACCTAGATAAGTAAAGCACATATTTACAACAACACCCTCCTTTAAGTACAACTTAGGGAGTACTTATGAAAATGACACAAAGACGGGTCTCGACTACAAGGCCATGTTAGGTACCCATGTACAAATGCAAATTCAATCTTTCACAACAGAGAAAAGGAGAAAACCCATTAGGACAAAAATCCTCCCCAAAAGAGAGAGATAAGATACAATAATGCTCTCCATAAAAAATGAGAGGACAAAACCCCATTCGAGGCCATAAGAGAGATGAAGAAGAGACCATTCAGCCCCCCTCAATGAAATAACCTATTGCAAAGAAACACTAGAAGCACACTAGTGGAGTAACACTAGAATCCTTAATCAAGGCAAGCAAAGGAAAGATAATTATGATGCTAGAAACCCTTGAATCTCTTTGGAGCAATCTTGGAATCATGATAAAGCAACAACAAACCCCATGCCAAGGAACACTAAAAAATCTCAATATGGAGAAACTCTAGAATCTAAATGAAGCAACAAGATTTAGAACATCATTATAATATTGAAATCAAGTGCAAAGATCAAAATTGCACCCTCCCAACTATCAAAATATCCAAGTAATCTTTAAGACACCTTATCGGAGAAAAACTGAAATATTGATATACTCGGGACAAAAAAACAAGGAAAAGTACATGGATGGCATGATAGAGCTCCTCAATACCTTTCTAATGTTGCAAGAATCATGAAAATTAAAGATCATGCCAAAAATTTATGAGCTTGGGAGCCAAAAATGAAGATCTGACTTAAAACAACAATAAATACCTGAAAACAAAAAATAACCTGCACCACTGAAAATTTGGCGAAGCTAGCTTTTTGTGATATCTCATTTGTGAAAACGGCCTCCTAGATCAAAAGTTATAACGATTTTCCCAATCTTGACAAAATTACCAAAAAAAGCTAATTTTTTTAGACCCCTTGGCCTAGGCGCTAGTTGTGATGTAGCAACAAAAAGTGTTGGGCGAAATTTAAAAAAAAAATTGTATTAAAAAATAAATATTAAAAATAAAATAAAAAATTTAAAAAATTATGAGTGGGGCAAGGGAAATCTCCCCACATCCACCGCCCCTTAAAAATGGGACACAGCCTAAGGGATCGCCACCCTACCTACGACCTAGGTCGTAGAAAGGGCGATGGTACCTTAGGTACTGCCCCCATAAATGTGAGTTAAGGGTACCTATGCACTGCGAAGAGCAGCGAGGGTACCCTCCATAAAAAAAATTAAAAACTTTTTAAAAAATTTAATAACAATTTTTTAAAAATATATATATTTTTTATAAACCACCATGCGGAAGCGGCTGCAGCCTATCATGGTCTAAAGTTGGCACAATTTAAAGGTTATAAGAAAGTATGGCTTGAGGGGGTTTCTCTCAATATCATCAATAATTTGAAGAATTGTGTTGCCCCTTCATGGACTATTGAATTTTTGATTAGGGATTCTATTGAAATTCTTAAATCCTTTGATGAGTATTACATTTCTCAGTTTTTGAGAGAAGGAAACGGATTAGCTAATGTCTTCACTAATCTTGGAGTTAGAGGTGTTAGGGAATGGGTTGTGAATGACCCCCTCCCTATGGAGGCAATTGCAAGTATTAATCATGATTTCCAAACTTAAATTGATTGATGATTTATTAAGGCTCAGGGCATGCATGACTATCTTCACGTGGCAAGTGATTATGTGGAGGGATGGTAAGCTAGATATGAATCGAGTTGATTGTACCCTGGTTGATATCCATAGGGAACAAAACTCTAGGATCATTATTTTCTTCTACCTTAATTTCATTTTCACACAGATTATGGGCATTCTTTGTATCGCCTTCTCGAGGTTTCTCCTCAGTGCATTCAAAGTTCTCAAGCTTCTTAACTCTGCAAATTTTGTAGACATGGGAGGTGATAGGAACCATGCAGAGCCTTTCTCTTGTGAAGCTGTCAAGAAGAAGCCAGAGGTATGGCAGGTTTTAGAGAAAGGTGGGATGACTCTGTACCTAGAAAGATTGCATGGTAACAACCCGCATATGACGACATTGTTTGCAAAAGCATGGAACAACAGGCTTTTGAAGTTGGGTGGAACAGAGTTTGATGTGAATGAAAATTTTATAGCCAATATCATTGGGTTGTCTGTGGATGGTATGAAAGTTTTCAGAGACAAGAAGGAATCACAGACAACCATTCATTTTTTTTCAAAGGGGATGAAGCTCAAGACTTGAAGACGGCAAAGAGTGGTGGTTACCAGAGGAGCTCTCTCAAGGCACTATGAGGGGATGTGGCCAAGGAACTCATGAGATATATCACCCTAGAAGGACGCTTCTCTGTGGTAAATGCTTACCACTTTATTATGCCCAATCAATTCTGCCACAAAAAAAAAGAATTTCCTTTCCTTATTATCTCTTGGCATCACTAGATTTTGGTCTCAAGGACCATAAAAGAAACCCCAAAAATCTGATTCTGCATGTGGGGATTATTCTTTTAATATTTGAGTATGCTAAATCCTTTGAGGTGTCTAAGTCAATTGCTACCCCTAAGGGTAAGTAGTTGAAGCTGGTGGAGGAGTATGATATAGTTTCTAAAGAGGAGTAGGTTAGCAAAAAAGGGAAGAAGAGGAAACTTGTCTTGGAAAAGGAGTCATAATTTGAAGAGGATGTGGACTATGTCCCAGACTCTCTTGCTTCCATGGAGGTGGTTCCACAACCCCCTGCAGCAGGTAAGTCTAAGAAAGGGGTGTTGAGCCCTAATAAGGGTTATGAGACTTGCAGTGACGAGGTGGCTGCAAAAATGTCGAGTACATGCCTGAAGGAGAAGAATGAATTGGATGGTGAGGCATCGTCGCTAGCTCACTATGTTGGGGCCAAAGCAGAAGAAGGAGCTGGAGGTGGGAAGCAAGAAGAAATTGGTTTTAAGGTCTGTGAGCCATGTGCTTGAGAGGAACTCTCCCCTCAAGATGATAGGCGGATAGGGTGATGTTGATTCCCCGGATGTGGACCTGAATATGCAGAAGAAAGGAAAGGCTATGGTTGAGGGCGAACAGGGTGATATGGATTCCCTAGTTGTGGACCTGTATTGGTAGAAGAAAAGAAAGGTTGTGGATGAGGAGATTGCATACTCCATTCGTAAAATCAAAATGTCAGTTGCTGCTGGGAAGGGTAAGGACTTCTCTACCAGTCAGGACAAGGTAAGCTTCTCTCAGGAGGATGATGTTTTGGGTAAGGGGGTTTTCAACTTTGATAGGGAATATATTTATGATGTTCTGGGAACTGCTAGAGAGGGTTCCATTGTTTTATTCAAATTGTTCAAATGGGTGTTCCATGAACTTAACATGACTAATGTTAAAGTTTGGGGTGTGATGAGTAAAGTTGATGAGTCTTCAGTTCAAAACTAGATTGATGAACTGTTTAATTCTTTGAATATTGTGGTAGAGGAAACGCTTAAGATGAAGCAAAATCTGGAAGGTAAAGTTCTCACCTTGGAGGATCAATTGGAGATAATTTGTGCTAACATGGTCAAGGGTGGGGAGGGGACTAAATCTATGGTTAATTTTGAGTCTATTGGTATTACCTCTCCTTTTGTTAATGCCAAGAATAGCAAGGATATTTTTCATTTTGAAGAGACTAGTGTTGGTGGCAAGCTGATGGAGGAAGAGGTTTATGTTGATAAGGGTGGGGATAAGAATATTGTTTTGATTAGTGAGGTGAATGTGGATGGGCTTGGGGCTAGAACGAGAAACAAGACCAAGGCTTAGGTTGGGGCTCCTAGTAAAGAACTATCTGATATCTTCGATGATGGTCAGAAGGCTGTGGTGAGCGATGTGGAGGCTACTAATATCCTGAAGAATATGTAGTGTTGTCAATTGGGGTCCTCCTTTTTGGATGATTTTTTGTTGTTAGTTCGTTGTGTATGGGTTGATATATACTTTATGTATTTTTCTTTAGCTTCAACTGCTCTCTTTTGTAAAGGGTTCTGGGACCCTCCAAAACCCATTTTTTTTACCTCTAATAAAAAACAATTTAAAAAAAAAACATTAATAATTTTTTATAATTTTTAATTTCTACAAAATTGTACCTACACAGGAAAGTTGTATGGCTTCCCTGCAAAAAAAATTGTCTTGAAATAAAGTTTACTAAATATAGGTAAATTTTATATCAAAATTTGTGGAATCAGCCTCTTGGATGTAATGGAAAGGTCCGTTTTGGTAAAAAATGCTCTAATAATTTAGATACCTCCAAGATCTAGCAACTGAAAACCCTCCTTCCAAACCCTTGTAGATCAGTCAAAACATAACAAAAATTGAAAAAATGATAGGAAAATATGAACTTTGTTAATGCTTTGGATTCAATGGTGAGGTCCTTGAAACCCCAACTCACAACCAACAAAAATTTCATGCCAAGATTGGTCCCTCAAATCTGGGAAGAAGTCTGCAACACTGAAAAACTGATACCATGTATGAGTTTATGGTGAACTCTTCAACACCTTAGGATCACCTACAAGACAAAATAACTTCCACAAGAGATAAATAACAAAAATATCATGATATGATTATTGAGGAAATATTTCCAAATTGAATATGAAAATGTACATATAATGCCTTGCTTATATAAGCAAGGTGTGAGATAAGGTTAGACAAGATCTTGACATGTGTCTTAATCTTGTACAATGAGACAACTACCTCAACAATATTAAATGATTTAGGATTCAAGCATTAAATGCCAAAATATAAGCGAAAACTAATACTTAACTAGAAATATTCCTCCCTAATTAATGCTAACTAGAAAGATTCCCTCCCAGGACCTAAGTGGACTTAACATGTAAATAGGACTTAGATAGGTAAAACACCTATTCACACCAATAGGAGGTTCATAGGTCCCAATGATATAGATAAAGTAATATTTCCCAAAGGATCTCAACCAACATCATGAAACACTTTAACAGAAACATATAAGGGAGTGAGATTAGAGGTATCAATGTGGATTCATTTAAGAAAAATATGACTACAAAAATTAGGGATAGAACCCTTATTGATTAATTTCCACTTACTGCACACAAATTTTATGTTAGTCATGATGAAAAGAGGAATATTTTTTGGTTGAACCTTACAAGAAGGAAGCTTATATGCACAAATATAATGCCCTTTGTATTAAATAGATGTAGTCAAATTAGAAAAAATACTTCAATTGGCTTAGCAAATGAGAACATAAGAATATTTTGTAAACTTTAATTAATTCATTCACAACAAGGGGAAGTTTGAATCAAATCCCAAAGAGATAGTTTAGCTTTAGTAGCTAGAAGATACTCAATAAGATCATACTCATTGTTGTTCTTAATGGGAAGATGAAACACTAATGAAGGAAGAGAAATGGGCATGGGATCACCATGCTTGCCTTTTCAAGTATTAATAGTATGGTCCATTGTATTGAAAGATAGTAAGATAAGGAGTCATAGGTGTAGTCATGATGAAGAGAAATATGGGGCAAGAGGATTTACCATTGAAAGTTACTAGATTTATCAAGAAAGCCTCAAGTAATAAGAATCATACAAGAAGGTGGGAGTGGATCAAGCACCCCCCACAAATAATCATTTAGCAATAAATAAAGTTGTAACTTTAATAATATCGATGGATGATTAAGTGTCACCACAATGGATGAAATAAATATATTCACAAAATATTTGTTAATTAAGAGATTTTCTACATCAAGAAAAAAAAGATGTAGAAGAAGGATTTGAAAGAGTGTTTAATATCTCTTTGTAAACTTTTCAATTTGGGACAAGAATTGATATTAGATAATCTATCATCACCAAGGGGAGAACATTGGTATGAAGAGTAGACAAGGTGATGTTAATAAAATTATCAATGATGTCATCATACTCTAAATTACCCTTAGAAAGAAAAGGAATCTCCTCTAAATAAAAATAATAAATGGAGAAAGAAGAGGATATATTATGAGATGAAAGAGAAAATAGGGAAGACACTTTATCAATGAGAGAGGAGTCTTCATCAAAGAGAGGGTTGTTATACATGACAAAGACACTCATGAGTGTGGAAAACATGATAACAACACAACATGAGAATATAAAAATATTTTTGACAAGTTGGATAAAGGCTCCCATTTTTATGATTTGAGACTATAGAACAAGGTTTAACGCAATGCTAAAAAAAGATTTCTTTTATTTTTTTGGAAGAAAATGAAAGGAGAATAAAATGTTTTTATTTCAAATCTAAAAAAATTTAAAATGTAATATAAAAATTAATCTATGTTAACTTCTATTAATTTAATGTGAGTTGGGAATGTAAAATTTTTAATTATAAAAAATAGAAGTTATTGAAATGACAAATAGAATTGAGAATGAGAAATAATTAAAAATGAGGAACCTATTGGAAAAGTATGGATCCCACCATCTAAGATGCTATCATGTCTTGTAGATATACACACAATGTGTTTTTGCCCCAATTAAATACTATCTACTTATTACACATTGGCATTCAAAAAGCTTGCAAAATGAGATTTAGGCACTTGAATCCATTTTATCTACACACCAAGAAGTAAGAACAATAATAGCAGAAAATGAGGGAAATTTCAAAATATAAAAAAATATTAAAATTAATATCAAACTACTTATTTAAAAATAAATTAATAAGAAAAAGATGAAGAGAGTGCAAACCTCCATTTGAGAAGAAACTCAAACAAAAACATATAGCTAGAACAAGAAACATGGTTGGGACTACTTGGGAACTTTTGAAAAATGGTCAACCCCTATTTTAGACATTCAATTTCCATGAGTAGTCAAAATAAGAATTGGATGTTAATGAGTGTGTGCACTTAGCCTATATGTCTAAAACTAAGAACAACAATAATAAAATAAATTTATAAGCATTAATCCCTAGTCAATTGAGAGAAATACACTAGTTTTTGAAAAACAAGGAGGTGAAAGCTCCACAATGTAAAAGGAAATAAGGAGAAACTAAATGGAAAACAAAGAAGAGAGAAATAAAGAAAAATAAACCAATATTCATGAAGACAATGGAGGATGCTCATGAGGCTAAAAAGGTAAAACAAAGTATTGGAATATTGTAACATGTTGTAGAGCCAAAGAGAGTGTTGCAAAAATATCTTGACGAGCTCAAGTTTGAATTAGGAATAAGAATCCAATCTTGGAAGATGAGAGGGAATCTTAATAGACATTCAAAAATTAAAATATGATTGTTCAACTTCCAAAACTAGGAGACAATAGTTATAGAAAAATATTTGGAAGCTAAAGGGTCACTAATAAGTCAAAAAATTATTATATGATTCTAGAATTGGAGGTACTTAGTACATCATGCTAGTGTCCAACTATAAAATACTTGAAATATTCACAAGATAGGAATAAAACATAACATATTTACACAAGGGAAAACATGGAAATATATGAAACATGACTAAACATACAAAAACACAACACAACAATAGCACTAGGAGTGGGTAAAAGACTAATACTAGACCAAAAAAAATGAACCTTAAAATATGCTAGGGAAGATGGAAACTAAAGTAAGTGCAAAACATAGCATGAAAATTGTAGGGTATACAATTTTTATGATTATATGAACCCCAAATCTTGGTGAAATATTAACTAAATAAGTATGCCTTGATATAGATTATCCTTTGCTAACTTTTATATTTTAATATTATGTGAGATAAAGTAGCTAAAATTCTTTGAATATTGACTTTAACCTTGATAATCAAGACCTTTCCAACTTGAATTTGTAAAATATATTCTTGATATATACTAAAAAAATAAATAGCATTGTGCTCCTAGTATCAATCTATTAATGAGTGGTTTGATACACTCACCAAATTAAGTAAGAAACAATATTATTTCACCTCTCTTGAAAGGAAAATAATCTCTTGAAAAGAAATAATTATTCCCCATGGCCTATACAACCAAGTCATGACCATGCAAGATAACTCAATGATCAGGTCATACTATTCTAATTCAAAGGGTCTATGGTGTGATGATTATATTTTAGTAAAATATTTAACAAATGCACAAGTGAATTAGTGTCCTCTAATGTTCCTCCAAAACAAAATGGTAGAGACAACTCATTAGATTTGTAAAACATGTAAATAGTTCATAATTGTAACAAAACAGGACTCGTATATTGAGAAACAAGGTGAAACTACTACAATAAAATATCTTACAAGTGTATACAAATTTGAAATATAGTTGTTTATCTAAGGATTATGATATGATAATTATGCGTTTGCATAAAATTAGCAATACGAATAAAATTACAAAACCATATGAATACAAAATTTATGTGGAGAAACCCTTTTGAAAAGAAAAAAACCATATGAGAGAGGATAATTATGTATTAATATTCAACAAAGAGATAAATCCAACAGAGTAACACTCTCTTCACTCTAATAGCACTCTAGTAACAGCTAAATACCTATAAAATAAATTTATGAAACTACCATCCCATGCCTCTGATTTATATAGAAATTGGAGAGTAATACCACAATGGCTTCCGAAAATAGTGTACTATCAAACTAAGGTAAAATTAAAAAAATCCCACATCTAAAATAAAAAAGGATCTTCTAAAAATAGTAAATGTAACTCTTAATGAGTTATAAATAACAAAATAACCCCCATACTAATAATAAATGGCATCTTCGACTTATAACTCCTTCATAATGGCCCATATCCTAATGTAGGAATCCAAAATAGCACCCCTCATGTGAGACCCACAAATAATATGCCATATGCTTCACTACTCAATTCTCATGTACCCAAGTTGAGAAATTTGCTAATAATAACTTCATAACTACCACTACCAACTCCACCTTCTTCATGGATGTATTTGACAACTAATTTTGACATTTAGAGTGAATCTTAATTAAAATTACTAGCAAGAACTAGATTTAGAGCAAGTATTTAAGTATAAGTTACTTGTGTGTAGTATTTAATATACCCCAAAATAAATGAAAAGAGGAAGATTCAAACTTATTTCTATAATGAATAGACCATGGCTAGGGCATCCCCTTTTTTGTGGTATCATTTCATTCTTCTTGGGATATTTTAAAGCTAACAAATAAAATTGGGTATTCCTTGCCTCCTCTTCATTAGGCTAATGTTGCTTCAATTGTCATACCAAAATAATCCACATGTAGATGTAAATGAATATTCCAATCTAAAAACACTAGGATTGGAGCTTCTACCATTTCCCTCCTTAGTGTGTCAAATAGCTATTGACATTGATTTGTCCATTGAAAGGTCTTATTCATTATAGTTTTTAGTATCACTTCTATTTTCCTAGTAACCTTTGCATATCTAATAAATTCTTTCATATCTAGTATATCTCAAAAATGTTTTTTTAGTAACTATCTTTGGAGCTAGAAGGTTTACAATTATTGCTACTTTTAGTGGATCCACCATTAAGTATTCCTTGCATATAATATGGCCTTGTAATGCACCAAATTATACCACAAATAGGAACTTCTTCAAATTTAAATAAATATATAAACTTCTACATCATTCCAACATCATCTAGAGTACTTAGACATGGTCTTTAAATGTATTGATCATTATTCTACTAAACACCACAAGTGCATTCTTTTGGAAAAATGGCAACACCATATACATAAGTGATCCCCATTTAGTTTTGAATGTGGTTTTAGGTTTATCTTATTGTTGAATTTTACCTAATGATACCCTAAGAAACTATATGTGAATAAATAAACTTCCCTGCCTATTATTAATTAAAGCACCTCTTCTATAAATGGAGTGGGGAAGGAATCATGTACATGATCCTTATTGAGTTCCCTAAAATTAATGCATACCCTTATTTTTCTATTTTCTTGTGTTGTACTACCATAGGGCTTATCAACTCAATGTCATATATAGGTTTGATTATATGATCAACCAATATTTTATCTAATTCATTCTCAAATCTAATTTTCATATAGGATTGAGTTTATATGGTTATTTCCTCTATTATTTTGTGCCCTATTTAAATTATACTTTCATTACTCTAGCCTCGTTAATTCCCTTAAGATCAATGAAAGTATGGATAAATATATCTTCATATTCTCTTAGTACCTCTGCAACTTGCATGGCTTTCTTCTTGTTCTAATAGTCTCTAGTTTTAGCAATTTTAGAGCTTCCTTCCATTACAATATTCTCCTCTTTTATTCTTAAAGATTGATTAAGATATTCATTTTCCAGTGATTAGTAGTAGCTACCTCTCTTTCTCCCTCATCAACTTCAATTTCCAATTTTTTAGTGTCTTCTCTTATTTTTCTTGTAGTATAGTTCATAAATGTTGCAATGGAAATCTATCTTATCCATCCACTCTATAATTTTCTATATTCCTTTTTCTTTTGGTGGTATGGTCCAATATCTCTTATCTCCGCATATTTTTTACTTTTTTTTTTGGTAATAGGATTATTCCCTTCATGTTTTGTAGTGCATTATTTATAAGTTTGTTGGGGCTATAGAATGAAAAAAAATACAAATGTCATCTTGTGTTGTACTCCATTCTCTAGTTTCTCCTCTCTTTTCTTGGTTGTTATACCAAGTTTTTGCGATGAGTGACAAGGTCCAATAAATTAGTTAGGTATAGTTTATATTGTCATATTCTCTTTATCTAGTCTACTCCCTAATATAATTGCCTAAATGTATCTCATGTTTAATCTCACCACAATACTCAAGGCTAAATTTTCAATCCCTTTCCTCAGAAAAGTATCTAGTTTTTATGAAGACTGAATAATTTCCAAGTTGGGATGTTTGGTTTATGGGTATACCACCACTTTACCACAATGCATACCAAGCTATCATGTAGGGCCTCTCATATCATATCATCCCTTTCAAATATTGTTTCCATGCTTCCTATGTACATTATCAAGTCGTCTACTCCAAAATACCATAAAAGCTTAATGTATAGATGTCATGTGAAATGTGGTTCAAATTGTTGGAGATTGCCAAGATTTGAAAACACAAAGAACTTTTCACTAGTGAACAAATAAGCACAATAAGATGTTTATCATATAAAAATGAGTATAAATATACAAAGAAAGCCTTGCATATATAGGCAAGATAGAGGAGGTAGTAAAGTATGACTAAACGACTGACTAGCCCTCCAAATGTGCAACACATGCAAGTTCACATTACAAGTGTGTCAGAATGTGTAAAGTGTGCATGCAATAGGTGAATACATGTGTCTCAACCCCATGAAATGAGACAAAAAAATAAAATAAAAACCCTAAATGGAGACTTAACTAGTGTGAATAGGTCAACCTAAGAAGTATGATTAGCTAACTAGTTTTATAATAACCCTTATTACACTAACACAAATGACAAGAAAGTTTAAGATTTTAATTTTGACTTTCTAAACTTTGTGGTGGGTTTTTGTCATCTATGGTAATTTTATCAAGTTTTTTTTCTCTAATTTTCTTAAACTGCATACCCTCCCTGCTCCTAATGATTTTCTAGACCTACTTTGTAGTTCATCTCAAAGCCAAACCTCTAATATCTACCCACTATCTATGCTATAATTGTTATTATCAAGAATTATTTCTCCCTCTAATTTAGTTATTATATTATTTCTTTTTTGGCCATCTTCCCTAAGGATTATAGTGCCTTATTGTCTTATTCCCCACTTTCTTCCTATGTTATTTCTTCTATATATGCACTACTCATATTTGTGTATAAGAGAAAATGTATCATCTTATCTTTGTCAAATAATGATATATGGGAAAGGTATCTCAACCTACTTCTAATGCTAAGATTACAAAAAGTGTGATTTTTGGATATAAATGGAAAAACTAAATTTATGAGCTATAGAGTTGGTTTTTAGCCAAAATAAAAATTCTTAGTTGCTCAACACTACTTACAAGGATGCTTGTTGCATAGATCTCTTCAAGTTCTTCACTTTTTATTAAAAAAGGGTTCTTGTTGCATAAATCAAAAGTCATGGCCTCTAGAAGTTTGCATACGAAACGTATAAGTTTGTTGGATGCATAAAAATTTGTAAAGGGGAGCTAAACCTATTAACCAACTTATGATATATGACACATCATAAGGCATCTTTTATTCGAGATGATTTAGGTGTCACTTTTGGATGATTTTACTTTTTGGATTTCTAATTACCATTTGTTTTTTTTTCGGTTTTGTATCTCATTTATATTAAGTGATTGAGATGGTGGTTGTGTGTATATTTTTGTAGATACTAATAAGCTATGAGAATTTCTCTAGATCTTTGGTTGATGATACTCTTATGAATGATTGCTTTGCAAGTGTATTGTAATTATGATTTATTGAATAATACATTGAGCTACTTTGGAGTGTAGGATTTTCTCCTGTAAGGGTTTTCTCCATATACACCTATGTTATGGTATATGTTGTTTATTTTCTACTTAAATGTGTTTCTGTTAGAAGATTAATCTTTACTTGGTAAAGGTTATTCTTTAATTGTAATTTTTTATTAACTTGTAGGAATATTCCAAAGGAATCCCTACAAGTCTTTTGTCTTTTTGTCATCTCACACATGTGTGAGGATGGCTTATTTTTTAATTCCTTTATTAAGGAATATTGTAACCACCTCCTTAAGAGGTGACACTTTGCACACACATAGATGAATGGTGGCATTCATTGAGTTGGGAGTTACATTCTAACTCCTCATTCTCACCTCTACTTATTGAGGTGCCTCTCCTCTCATTCTTCAAGATTCAAGCAAGCAAGCTAAGGCTGAAGCTCTCTCTCTCTTTGTATTATTCTTTAGGCATTTTGCCTCCATTCATAATATTGGGGTTTTTTCTTGATTTTTCCCCTTAACAAATTCTTGTGTCTCTCTTGCTTTGGTGTTGCTTGGTTTGGCTACTTCAACTTATTTGGTGATCTCTCTCCTTCAAACAATTGCTCTTTATTAGTACTTTCCAAATTGCTCTTTTTTAATTTCCTTTCATGGTATCAGAGCTTGGTATTACTAATCTACTGTGAGCTATATTGTTGAAGGTTTACCAGATTTTTCAGCACACCATTGGAGGCACTCTAAGAAAGGAGAAGAGCCAAATAGTCTAATCTTGCTTCTTGTTTGATTTTTTTTTGTTTTTCCTAACCCTTGTGCAAGATTTCATTTCTAAGTTTGTTTTTATTTCAAAAATATAATTTGCATGCATGTTTTATTTTTTGCATACAAATTTTACAGGATTATATTTCAACTTTTTTTTGATCTGTAATCTTTTTTTGCAATATCAGGGTAAATCTGTAAAAAATATTTACTATATTTTGCATTTTGTAAAAATATCAAATTTTTTTTTAGACTCTAGCCCTATTTTAGCTCAGATTTATTCTTTAATAAAAAAAATCATTTTAAAAAAAGCCCTATTTTAGCTCAGATTTATTCTTTAATAAATCCAAAAAAAAAATCATTTTTTAAAAAAAGTTCTATCAAAATAATCAAATATGTGTTAAATATTTCTATTTTTTTAAAAATAAACCCTAACGTTTTCCTTTGCAGAGCTTTTATTTACAGAATAAAAATCTTAGAGCTTCGGCACTCTGCTTAGGCCGTCGCCATTCTTTCATTCTCTGTGGCCTCACCGCAGCCACTGGTCTCCCCACGCTGTTCTTCCCCTGCGCTACCTCAGTCTCCTCTTTTTCAATCTTGTCCACCTTCTTGTCTCTCTCTCCCGCCCATTTGTGATTTCAAAAGCAACCTTTTTAATTTTGTTTATTGGGTTTTAAAATCCAATTTAACTTTTCTTATCTCCCGCAAGCGCATGTTTGACTCGTGTATTTAATAGATTATTAAATCTTCATTCTTTTCAACATTATTTAATTTCAAAGAAACAAATAGTTCTTTTATTTCACCCGTTTATGTTTTTAAATCACATCTTAAAATTAATACTTCATTCTTTAATTTTTAAGGCTTTACATAAAGTTTCGAATGAACTTTGTTTAGTTTTTTTTTCTAAATCACATTAATATTTAATATTATTTAAATGGTTTAAGTTTTTTAAAATTTAAGTTCTTATTTTATAATTATATTAGTTAATTTTGTTTTTAAGAAAAAAAAAAGGTTTTTTTAAAAGATTCATATCTTTTTAATAAATCTTCTTAAAGCTTTTTCATAATCTTAAAATCTGCACTATATTTTAATTCTATTAAAGGGTCTATACTTTCATTGCTTAGTATAAGTTTTTTATTCTTTCTAAAATTTTGACATCTTTAATAAAGTTTTCATAAAGTTTTATTTATTATTATTATTTTTTTTAAGTTTTAACTTAGTTCTCAAATATTTATTAATTTAATATTAATATCGTTTAATTCTTTTTTGGATTAAATTATTAAAAAATTTATCAATTTTTTTTAAATAATTTAGTTCAATATTAAAAGGTCATTTTTTTTACTACTTAATTCATTTAGGAGGGGTATTTTTTTTAAAGCAAATATTTACAGTAGTTATTATTTTTATCATAAAGTTGTGAATTTTTAAATTATTTTGCAATCATGTCAACTTTAATTCCTGAGATTAAATTAACTAGTTCTAACTATCATTCTTGGAAAACTCACATTTCTTTCATTTTTCGATTTAAACATCTTTTGGATGTAGCTACAAATTCTAAATCTAAACCAGGTTCATCTGCATCTAAAGATGAAATTGAAAAATGGAATCTCCAAAATGAAGAAGCCCTTGGTCTCATAGGTATCTCCATGTCACCCGAACTTTATGTTCACATTGGGACATGCACAACTGCCTATGAAGCATGGGACAAACTCAAAACCATTTATGATAGTACAAATGAATCAAGAAAAATTCAAATTCAAGATCAACTTGAAGATTTGAGGTATTCTGATTTTAAATCTATGGATGAATTTTTATTGAAATTTGATGCTTTAAATAGTCATTTGGATGGTTTAGGAGTTAAATTAGATAATCTTAGATTAATTCATCTTATTCTTAAAAAGTGTCTTCCTAGACAATTTCAACAATTCATTACTAATATTCATGCTCAACTAGCTATTCCTTCTTTAGCTACTCAATTAACTTATGATATTTTTCGTGATTTATTAAGACAAGAAGAGGCTAAGTTACTTCAGTTTGGTACTCTTAAGTCTAATGAACATGCTTTCTTATCTAATCATAAGCAAAATTTTAAACCTCATTCTAAACAACATTATAATTCCAAACCTCATTATAATAATGGCAATGATCCTAGAAAGTTTAACTCTTCTAAGAAACCACATTGCACTTATTGTAATAAGGATGGTCATTGGCAAAACACTTGTTTTAAAAAGCAAAATGAGAAAAAGCCTATGAAGCAAAATAATCAACAACAAAATAAACCTAATAATAATAAGTTTCAAAATAATGCAAATCAATCTAGACGTGCTTTTACTTGTAGTTCTAATGTTTCTCAACCTCTTGAATGGGTTATTGATTCAGGTGCATCTCAACATGTTACTTCACATAAAGAAGTTTTTGAGTCTATGCAACCTGATATATCTAATGTTCCTCTTCAACTTGCTAATAATCATACTTGTAAAGTAGAAGCAATTGGAGATGTGAATGTTCCTAATGGTAAATTGCATGATGTTTTATATGTTCCTGAATTAAAGACTAACTTGCTTTCAGTTGCTAAGCTTTGTCAAGATTATAAAATAGAATTTTACAAAGATATGTGCTATGTTATTGATCCAAAACAAAACAAGGTCATTGCTAATGCTAAATTAGACAATGATAATTTGTTCAAATTTTATGAGTTTTCTCAATCTAGATGCTCTTTAATATCTACCATTGATTTTAATGTTTGGCATGAAAGACTTGGTCATATAAATGCTAACAATATTGCTTTAATGCACAAGCTTAATATGGTAGATGGATTGCCTAGTATTGTTCCATCTAAAATTGTATGCACTGGATGCATGAGTGGTAAGATGCATAGGGAGCCCTTTCCACATGGTCAATCATGGAGGGCAACTCATAAGTTGCACCTAGTTCATAGTGACCTTTTGGGACCCATGGAGAATAACTCCATCCAAGGATCAAGGTATGCACTTACTTTTGTTGATGATTTTTCTAGAAGAACTTGGATCTATTTTCTTCATAGTAAGGATCAAGTTCTTGATATATTTTCTGAATTTCATAAATTTGTTGAAAGGCAATCTGGTTTTAAACTTAAAATTCTTAGAACTGATAATGGTAAAGAATATGTGAACAATGCTTTTAATAGTTATTTGAAATCATTTGGTATTAAGCATGAGCTAACTATTCCCTATACACCTCAACAAAATGGTGTAGCGGAAAGGAAGCATAGAACTATTGTTGAAATGGCTAGATGTATGTTACATGCTAAAAATATGTCTTATAAATTTTGGGCAGAAGCTATGTTTTGTGCTACTTACATTATTAATAGGACTCCTACTAAAGCTTTAAAGGATATAACTCCTGAAGAAGCTTGGTCTGGTAGGAAGCCCAATCTTAAGCATTTAAGGATTTTTAGTTCCATTGCTTATGTTCACAAACCTAAACAAAAGAGGCAAAAATTAGATGCTAAATCTTCTTATCATATTTTTGTTGGTTATGATGAACATTCTAAAGCTTATAGAGTTTATAATCCTCTTACTAACAAAGTTAAAGTTGCTAGAGATGTATGCATTGCTGAAAATGGTGTTCATGATTGTTCTAAAGTGCATAATATTGATTCTTCTCAAAATAAAGTTATTGTTGTGGAGGATAATCCTCAAGTTGAAACTCCTCTTAACCCTCCTAATGCATCTCTTACTCATAGTGATAGTGATGATGAAAATGTTGAAATCTCTACTCATGATTCTTCTTCTAGTGATGATACTCCTACATCTAAAAGAATGCCAAAATGGTTTAAAAATTTGTTGCAAGAAAGTGAGGATTATTTAGCTAAAAATCCACCTAAAAGAAGAAAGGAAAATTATTGTAATCATGCTTTGATGTCTAACATTATGAATTCAAATGATCCTCAAACTTATGAACAAGCTAAAGATCAACCTCATTGGCAAAAGGCTATGCAAGAAGAATATGATACTTTAATTGCTAATAATACTTGGGATTTAGTTCCATTACCTCAAGGTAAGAATCTTGTTTCATGCAAATGGTTGTATAAAACTAAGGTTAATGCAAATAATGAAGTTAGCAAGTTTAAAGCTAGATTAGTTGCTAGGGGCTTTTCTCAAGTTGAAGGATTAGATTATAATGAAACATTTGCTCCAGTAGCTAAGATGCCAACCATTAAATTAGTTCTTGCTTTAGCTTCTCATATGCATTGGCCTATTCATCAAATGGATGTTAAAAGTGCATTTTTAAATGGTGATTTACATGAAGAAATTTATATGTCTCAACCTTTGGGTTTCATTAAGGAAGGTAATGAAAATCTTGTTTGCAAATTGAAGAAATCAATATATGGTTTAAAGCAATCTCCTAGAGAATGGTATTCAAAGATCAATGCTTTCTTTTTATCTCAAGGTTTCATTAGAAGTAAAAATGATCCAAATTTATATATTAAGCATAGTGAAAATGATATTGTGATTATTATTTTATATGTTGATGATTTAATTATTACTTCTAGTTCTAACAATTTGATTAGTGATGTTAAGTCTCAACTCAATCAACAATTTCAAATGACTGATTTAGGCCTATTACATTATTTTTTGGGTATGCAAATTTGGCAAACACCTAAAGGTATTTTTATTTCTCAACATAAATATGCTCAAGATCTCTTAGATAGATTTAAAATGAATGATGCAAAGTGTGTTTCTACTCCTTGTGAATTAGGAACTAAATTAATGGTTGATATGGAAACTCCTTTTGTTGATCCTACTTTATATAGGCAATTAGTAGGAAGTTTAAATTATCTAACTCTTACTAGACCTGATATTTCTTATAGTGTTGGATTGGTTTCTAGATTTATGTCTAAACCACAACAAACTCATTTTAAAGTTGCAAAAAGAATTTTAAGATATGTTAAAGGTACTCTTAATCTTGGTCTTTTTTATGATGCAAATTGTGATTTTTCTTTAAAGGGTTATACTGATTCAGATTTAGGAGGTGATCCCAATGATGGGAGATCCACTTGTGGTTATTGTTTCTTTGTTGGATCAGGTGCAATCTCATGGAATAGTAAGAAACAACAATCTACTTCTCTTTGTTCTACAGAAGCTGAATATAAAGGTTGTACAAATGCATCTAAAGAAGCATTATGGTTAAGAAGATTACTTGAAGACTTGGGTCTACCTCCAAAAGATCCTACTCCTTTATATTGTGATAATCAAAGTGCTATTGCTTTGGCAAAGAATCCAATTTTTCATGCAAGGACCAAACACATTGCTCTTCAACATCATTTCATTAGAGAGCAAATTGAAGACAAGCAAATTTCTCTTTTGTATTGTAAAGGTGAAGATCAAGTTGCAGATATTCTCACCAAAGCTCTTTGTAAAGATAAATTTCTCTTCCATTGTAAAAATCTTGGATTACAACCCATTGAAGGGTTTGATGTAACCTCCCCAAGTAAAGCTTAAGGGGGGATGTTAGAAGATTAATCTTTACTTGGTAAAGGTTAT
Organism: Sequoia sempervirens; assembly: GCA_007258455.2. Classification (NCBI taxonomy): domain Eukaryota; kingdom Viridiplantae; phylum Streptophyta; class Pinopsida; order Cupressales; family Cupressaceae; genus Sequoia; species Sequoia sempervirens. The sequence goes on along the minus strand of VDFB02254096.1, from coordinate 45,860 downwards.
TCTTTAATTGTAATTTTTTATTAACTTGTAGGAATATTCCAAAGGAATCCCTACAAGTCTTTTGTCTTTTTGTCATCTCACACATGTGTGAGGATGGCTTATTTTTTAATTCCTTTATTAAGGAATATTGTAACCACCTCCTTAAGAGGTGACACTTTGCACACACATAGATGAATGGTGGCATTCATTGAGTTGGGAGTTACATTCTAACTCCTCATTCTCACCTCTACTTATTGAGGTGCCTCTCCTCTCATTCTTCAAGATTCAAGCAAGCAAGCTAAGGCTGAAGCTCTCTCTCTCTTTGTATTATTCTTTAGGCATTTTGCCTCCATTCATAATATTGGGGTTTTTTCTTGCTTTTTCCCCTTAACAAATTCTTGTGTCTCTCTTGCTTTGGTGTTGCTTGGTTTGGCTACTTCAACTTATTTGGTAATCTCTTTCCTTCAAACAATTGCTCTTTATTAGTACTTTCCAAATTGCTCTTTTTTAATTTCCTTTCATTTCTACTTTTGTAATTGTTAAAAGTTTGAAATTTGTACAATACTCTTAAAATATTAGTGTAAGAAGCACTTCCATGGACCCTACTTCCTTTCACTTTTATGGGGATCTTCCCTTGGAATTATAGTTCCCTATTGTCTTCTTGCTCACTTTATTTCTATGCTATCTCTTCCATATATGCACTACTCGTATATGTGTATAAGAAAATATGTATCATATTATCTTTGTCAAAGAATTATATTTTTTCCTTATATGAGTTGATCATACCATTGTAGTTAACAAATATTCCAATTTCAACAAGATGTTGAATGTATCAAATGGTTCTTTCATTTTGATGACCTCAAAGTCAATATTCTTTCTAGCCTCTAATGGTTTGAATTCTATATTTCTCCAAGTTTTAATTGTGCTAATTGCAATGCCATAAGAAAGAACAATGTTGGAATGTGTATCATACATAAAGTGTTTGTCTTCCAAGCTCCTCCCAAACTTTCTTGGGAATAATGTTGATGTCTACTCCTAGGTCGATTACTAAATTATTTAAATACCTCTTGTTTACCCTAATTTCTATCATGATTGGTTTCTTTTTCCGTTGCCTTGCGGTTTTTATTGCACTTCTAATTTATGGTTTTAAGTTAATGTTTTAATTTTTATTCTAATATTTGATCATTATTTAAATATTCCTATAATTTTTTCTTCTTTTGTGAAGTTACCTAATTCTCTCAACAGTAAAGTGGACCTTGTAGTAGTCCCTTTTTTCCTCTTCCTCTATAATAATTTTCTTAGTATCATCAGTTATCAAGTTATGTTTTGCCTTAGTGGGAAAATAGCCCTCTTCATCTTCTTTTTCTTTTGACTTCAATCAATGAGTTTCTTTTTGCAATGTCAATCCCACCTTTGGTTACTGTTGTAATTTTATTTTTATTTCCATACTATTAATATCTTTTCATTTCATTCTAAATAATATTTTTCTAGTTCTTCTTCCTTTGTGAGTGATGATTGTCTCCTTTCTTCCTCATGTAGTTATACTTTCATACATCTTCTAGCTCCTTAGGAATTTTGTTTAGGCACTTATTATGAATTTATCCTCTCTGGTTTCATTAGGTTATGACAATTCTTCAATTCTTTTCTAAGGTAGGAACAATCTTAAAGTATTCTTGAGCCCTTGAACAAGTGAATAGATTATAAGTAGGATTGCCACAAAATCAACATTTTTTCTTTCTCCTCTTGGCACATATTTGTGTATGCCCCATTTGGCCACATTTGTAACAAGTGACCATGGCCTCTCTCTATCACATCCTCCTTTGTAGTTATTGTAGTAGACTTTGTTATCATTGTAGAGTGTAACTTGTAATGAATAGTTCATTCATGATTTGTTGTAGTGTATATTATGTTGCACGGATGTTACATTGCGTTTTCCAAGAAGGGTTTTTATATCCATGATCCTAGTTATGGAATGTTGTTTTTGCTAGCCCTTTATCTATTGTCATCCTTTATGAATAAATTCATTATTCTGACCATGGTGACTATATGAAGATTTTGGTTATTTTTCTCCTCTTACTCTAAATAGAAGAGATGGGTAGTCATCACTTTCATATTCATCTCATTCTCTGCATATCCCATAATACACACTTTTTAATCTTCTAGGGGATGGTTGTAAGTCCACTATAAGTGTCCCATCTCTTCTCTCTCTCATCATCAATGGGCGCTTATTACTTAGGTGTTTACTAGAATAGTAAGTGTATGAAATCTTCATTTTCTAAGATGATGATATGTTATTTCCACCTTTAGCTAGTATATCCTATTTGATTTTTAGTTGTTCAATCTCTAGTCTCATCCTCTTTGTTTCCTTATTATTTTCTTTAATTTTTCTCCTCCAAGGTTATGCTTTTGCCTTGCATGTTGATTCCACCACACTTAAGTAATTTTTAAATATCCTATTATCTTGAGTGATTCTAAACTTTGGTAATAGGATGAATATTAGCCATTCCACTCTCTACTTCTCACTAAGAGGATCTTCCATTTTCCTCACTACTTTGAATTTGTGGTCATATTATATGATAGTATATCCTTTGTATTATACTATTTTCCTTATCTTACACTTTTAGATGGGGCTTCAAGGAATCAAAATTAGATAGGAATTGTTTCTTGATTTCTTGCTATTCTTTGACATGATTAGGGCACTCTTTCATATACCATTTTTGCATATGTTTTATGAGGGTCCCATGAAGTCATATAATTTATCCTGATCGCTCTAAGCAACCTTCCTTCTCCAAGTGGATTATATAACAATGATATGTTGAAATGCTCCAATGGTGTCCTTTCCAAAAATAGGAAATTTTGTTATTGTTTCTTGATGCTAGATTCCCTGTTTTTCTACAAGTTTTTTTTTCTCTTTTACTAGTTTCTTACAATAGTCTCTTTGTCTTACTAATTTCCTATATCTCTTACTAGTTCAATTCTTGTTCTTTTACAAATATAGATTACTCTTGATTAAGGGGTTCACCTCTTCATGTGATCACTTTAATTTAGGAGATTACTTTATGTTAGTTAAGGACATTTCATCTATTAAGTTTTCCATTCATTAATTATTTCAATTGTGTCCATGGTGACATCTTTGAACATCTTTTCAACTTATATTTCTTCTAGACTCCTTTGATTTTCTTGTAATTTCCAATTTTCCATTATTTTCTCCTTTTTTAATCCCACACTTTTACTCACCATATTGTCTAAATATTTGACACTAAAATTCAAACATTTTAATCTTGTAATAAGCGTTAACAAACCCTCTAATCCATTTTTTATTGTGACTTTTAAGTTTGACAAATTAGGTTTCCAAATGAGGTGCTTGAGTAAAGAATTTAAACAATAAAGCTCTTATGCATCTACACCCTAGTTGAGCTTCCAAGCCTCCCTCCTAATGACTCTTTAAATACCATATATTTTTCAATCTACTTTTCCAACCCATTTAAAATTACTTGCCTAATCTAGATGGTGGTTTATTTACTCAAATGTATTTGGCGATGCAATTATCATCCATCCCTCTATTTGCTTAATTTCAATGTTTCTCAAATTCTTATGTTCAATTACAGCCCCCTCATCATGCTTATGCATGTTCACTTCCTCTAGTGATGGGTTATCACTTTTCTCAACATTCTCAACAACCCCTCTCGCATGCTATAAATCTTCTTCCTCATTCGCAAGAACCTCATCTTCTCTTGCAAAAATCCCTCGATAAACTCTATTTCAGCTTTCCTAGGCTTCTCCATTCTTTTGTGGTGTCTTTTCTACCTCTCCTAGACTTGTTTCAATCTTTTCTCTATCATATTCTTCCCAAATCTGTCTTAGCTTCTTATGATCTCCTTTTGACATTGGTGTTTTTTAGTATTTTGTTAATCCTTTTATTCATCCCATATGATTTATTCTCATCCTACATTTCCTAGTTGCATCTCCTTGGAGATCCCTTCACGATCTCCTCTTTCCAATTGTCCCTTGAGGATCTTGATCCATGCTTACCAAGTTAAAACCTAAATGTTTCTATCATAGACTAAGAAAACAAAAAAGGAAAAAAAAAAAATCTATTTATTTATAACCCTTATTGATTCTTTTACCAGCAGAAATAATATATCTATGTACTTGGTCTTCATTTACCTTTTTACTAAGATCCTAACAATGAAACAAAAATATTAGCAAGAGCTAGACAAAAATCATAGATCTAAACCTGAGTTAAATGGGTGCAGCCATGGCTTAAATTTGATGGCCGTATTACCGTATTTAGAGATTTTTTCCGTAAAATACAATCAAAATTTTAAGAAGATTGTATCAGATGAAAGGAGAGGTTTTGGATACTGTCAAAATTTATATAGAATTATAAAGATATATATATATATATATATATATATATATATATATATATATATAATTTTACTTACACTGAGGCATATCATAATGTTTTAAGGGCACTTTTGAATAGATAACTGTCATTAAAAAATTTGTTGACAGGCAAGGTCGACCGTCAAATTTAAGCCCTAGGTGTAGCATACATATGCGCCTCAAAATGAGTGATTAAATGGAAGATCACAACTTATGCAAATATTTTTTTATTTGTCATATATGACTTTTGGAGGGAATGGCTTTGTGTTTCTTGTTCTCAAAGAGAACTATATACTTGTGAGAGGCTAATTTTAAGTGTTCATTGGTTTATTCATTCTTTTTGCACTCCTCTCTAAAATTCAAAGATAGAATGGTTTTATTCTTTGAGTTCTTTTTTCAGAAACCCATGGAGATGAAATGATTGCATGATACTAATTTTGCTCACATATTTATACGTTTTCATATTTCTTTTTATTTTAGAATATTGAACTTAATGTTTCTTTTTATTTTTGCAATCTCACATTCGATTGTTTCTCTAGAGAGAATCTCCATGTAATTTGTACGAGGACTACCCATGTCCAAATGGAGCATGCCTACTTGTTTGTGATTGTAAACAAATAAATGAGCTGTGCTTGTTCAATGCAAACAGACTCAGCATATATTGAAGAGCTAATTTATTTTGTCAATATATAAATTACCTTTAATTTCCCAAGTTATGGTAAAAAAAACTTCCTCAAAACTATTTGGAACATGTGATAAAGGATACGACATAATTGTTGATGTCACCAGTCAAACCAATGTGAAGTATAGAAGATTGGATCAGCTGCTATGAAGGTATTGTAGGAAGCATCTAATATTATGACTTAAAATGAAAATTCACATATTTAACCTTCATACAATATATGCCAGCAAGACTTCTAACCTAAATTCCCATACAGACAATCAATACCAAAAAAAAATAAGCAGGCTCAGAAGTTCACAAGACCAAAAATCCTAAATAAGTATGAGGCTGGAAATGACCTGCATCATGTGAGAACGATTCAAACTTGGGCACAAAATTTGATTGTGCAATCTGTGAATAAAATCTAGAAGCCAAAAAACTTAAACCGCTACAGTATATACGCCATTTGAAATTGTTTAACAATTAAGGTATTGTAGGAAGCATCTAATATTATAACTTAAAAAATTCACATATTTAACCTTCATACAATATATGCCAGCAAAATTTCTAACCTAAATTCCCATACAGACGATCAATACCAAAAAGAATAAAAGCAGGCTCAGAAGTTCACAAGACCAAAAATCCTAAATAAGTATGAGGCTGAACATGACCTGCATCATGTTGAGAACGATTCAAACTTGGGCACAAAATTTGATTGTGCAAACTGTGAATAAAATCTAGAAGCCAAAAAACTTAAACCGCTACAGTATATACACCATTTGAAATTGTTTAACAATTAGATGAGTTTTTCAATTAATTTTGGGACCTCATACCGGAGGTTTACTTTCATACTAGCATCGAAGCTTTCAATGTTCAATGAAGTACATTGTTTCGTGTATCCAACTCTTCAGTGGAGATGGTAAAGAATTTTTTCATAATGCAGGCGATTTGGGAGATAGCAGATTCATTGAGATGAAAAAAAGGGCCAAAAGAAAGGTTTAAGAGTAGTTATCTGACTGATTTTAACAGATACAACCAAATGACTAAGAATGGGTGAGTAGATCGACTTCAAGATATTAAATTATTAAATAAAGTTATACAAATAAACATATATGGAAAAGAAAAACACTTCCAAAGATAACTCTAAAAGACAAAGCAAAGTTATTGTTTTCCCATTGATTGGGTTCTTCGGTTTATAGAAACAAATGCCATAAAATTGGGCAAAAATATGCCAATGGATAAGCCATGTTTGTAAAATTGGTTCTAACATCACCACTGCAAATAAATTCTTGAAAACTTCTCGCTGATTTCGAAAGAAGCCAAGAATCAAGACAACTATACCCATTACGGTTGTAAAGACTTGTAAGACTACAGGCAAGTATTATAATACTACAGAGAGTCGCCTAAGTTTTCCAAATCATTAGAGACCATTTCAACCCCAACAGAAAACATCTTAGAATTTCAACTTGCATTTTGGGATTCATCTAAGGGATTAGGAAGTATACAGCTGAAACTCAACTATTTCCAAAAAAATAATGGGATCATGATTGCCAAGCTAATACTTTGCAACTAAACAACTTACATTATGACCATGTCTTTAAAATTCTACAGGAACGATCATGACACTTACAAATTTGACAAAACTCCTGCATGATGTGTGCCTAACGTATACTTTTTGGCTTTTGCCACTATATATTGGTCAAACAAAGTTTATTTTGGCTCAAATTTCCAAACTTAACACATGTTTTCACCCTACATAATTCAATCAAATTACAGAAGGTTCAAAATCTAGAAGGCGTGCACCTCTACACTTCAGAATTACAAATCAATATTGCATTTCGAATTGTCTTTCCCATAGGTGTCATCACATTTCAAATCATCTTTCCGATGGATGTCATCTATGTGCAGTACCTTGGTGTCTTCACTGCAAACAGCTTTACCATTTTTTCTTATGAGATCCATACAGTGAATCAGACCTAAACTTTGAAAACACCAAAAACCAATCCAAATGTGCTCATTGTTTGAGAGCATATTTCTTAAAAAACACTTTTCTATAAGGTGTTATGTAATATATCTGTGTTTCAAAACCAAATACTGAATTCAACCAGAAATAAATAAACTAGCTAGCACACTGCTACAAATAAGTATGTCCACTGTCTATCAAACTCTATCAAAGTTTCAAGTGAAGGGCAAAAACTCCAGATACAAAAAGATTAGCAACTAGATAGCATGCAAATTAAACAAGTGCCATTAAACATCAAACTTCGTCACAATTGAAGTTATATAATAGCAGCCTCACATTTGAAGCTTCTCATATACTCCAAATTGAACATAAAACTATTTAATGGAATATGTAAAATACTGAGTCTGAACCTATGCTGAGATGAACCATGTTTCGATTAAAATAATTTTCAGACACATTTGTTTGACAAACTTAATCTACTGCTCTTCTTCAGAACCTGTGCCAGAGCCAGCTCCATTAGGCTTGTTATGCTTCCTAGCATACCTCTGATTCCTTAAAAACTTGGGGTCCATCTGCAAAAAACATAGCTTGTATAAATAAGCACACAATTTTTTAATTCAATCAAAATAGTAACAGCGCCTGCAATAAATACAAGAAGCACTAAACATTACAGGACCTCCATGAACATGCAAAATAAACATCATAGTATCATACCCCTTTTCTTGAAGTATATCTTTGCTTTTTTGGTTTCTTAATGCCATTCTTGTGACACTTGTATGACTGATTGTGGGCTGTGTGATTCTTTGACTTGGCCATCTCCTGCAATGGTCAACTCTTCTTAATATCAAAGGTAAAATATACCAAATAATACAGTAAGCTAACCAAACTTCAGAATAACAATTTAAACTTGTATACCAAAAACTTCCCTTAAACTTTGACATTTGTAATTATGGGGACACATGATGTATTATCAAAAAATGCCACAGTTAGTTTGTTGTCTACCATCATTGTTCATAGTCATACCCAATAGACATTGTGATAGTATATACTTAGGTTAGGACAGGGTTGCCATGGTTAACACTTTTAGCTATGGATTTCTCTAATATGCATGTCATTCAAAGGAGTTACTCATAATACATAATATTGAATTTAATCAGTCAAGATGAGATTGCAGTGGACATAATTCACTTGTTGTACTGATATTCAAATAGATTATAAATAGCTAGCACAATTGAGTGAGAAAACAAGTCTCTATTTGGACAGCAGATATGTAATACGGTTGTTGTATTTAGCAAGATTATAAATAGCTAGCACAACTGAGTTTTCATGACAAAACATGGGTGCATGGCTAGAGTTCGCACACATCTTGAGAGATGCAGAAGGAATCTACAAAGTGGAGGCACAAGTTCAACTAAAGCAAGGAAAATCTTGTGAATGCACCAACTATAAGTCTATAACCATAGCACCATTCCATTTACACAGCATCATAAATGTATAAATGGAATACAAATTTTTAATAACCAGGGTTCAAAGTTCTAATTGGAAAAACAGAGAAACAATAATAATTTTGTTATTGTATCTCAAATATAGTGCATATAGATAAGAAGTTTTGACATTATACAATGCTAATTACGAGAAATTTTATTATATAGGGCTTATAAAAAATCTATTTTAGTTTCAACTAAAATGATTTATGTAAAAACAAACAGATGGCCCTAAAATAGTAGGACATCTAAAAGCCATATGTCTTTTAAATTTTTTACTTAAACCCTCCTTATGGCATATATTCAAAGAAAAACCCTCATTGTGGTTTAAAACTCAACTTCTAAAAGAAATCTATTCAAAGTAAAAACTTAAAGAAAACTTTAAAAACCTGGACCAAAACTATTTGGTTTCCATTGCTCTATTTTTTGAGAGTTAAACATGAGTCAGAATAATTTAAAAAATCGTACAACTCTAGAAACAGCACAGAAAATGCAGCAGTTCATGATTAATGATGATTAAGCATCGGTTTTAAAGTGGAAATGCTACTGCGAGGCTCATAACATCACAAGGTTGGCCTAGAAAGTAAGCAATAAAATGAGTTGAAAACCACATATTGTGTGAAACTTATACAAACAGCATACGCCCAATGGTTGCCTCCTCAGATCCATTTGAGCAGCAAAACAGCCACCTGTGTTATCCTTACTCTCTTCAATACAACTGTACTCCTCAAAACAAAGTAAGGACTCTTAAAACCGTGGAAAAATTTACCTATCAAAGTGATGTCGGACTGCTAAGAATGAAACAACGGAGTATGTATTTAACGTTTACTTGACTATCCCTGTTAATTAGGGGAAAATTAAACTTCTTGATGCAATTTCACTCAAATTACTTTGCTCTCAGTCCAAGCTAAATACAATCACTCAAAAGCTAATCTAACACACTTGACAACCCTCTCAATCACTATGTACTTTTTAATTATAATAATGGGGTATTAGTATTTTGGAATCAAAGAAAAAAGTATCAGGAGACTCGTCTAGTTCACAATGGTCAAAAGTGCAGGATGTTATAATAGGCATTTAGATCAGAGGAACTGTATTCCTGCTACAAATGGCTCACATAATCTATAGGAAATTTTAGAAAACTGCATATTACAGGCAGGAATGGCTAGCTAAGTTGGCAGAAAAAGCCTTACAGTAAACTTCATATGGGAAACACACTAAAAGTAAATAAGCAGTATGAGGTATAGAAGTGGCAATTAACTTCAAAAACCCAAAGAAACAATACAAAAAATATTGAACACACTTCCAAACACTTGAGATCCAATGCCACAAATGAAAAAGTTATCTCATCATAAGCCTTCACATCCCAAAATTCCAATGTAAGCAAAACCCTAAAGCACAAGGGGTGTCGGGCATTTCGTGAAATGCCTAGGAAATATTTAAGCCCTGCAAGACAACCCAGTGCTTTGCCATTACCTTAAAAAGAAAACAAGAATCAAAACCCCTAAAACCAAAGATTGTGATTGTCAGCGATTTATGTTCAAACTGGTACAACCTAAAATAGTGGAAGCCTTCGAACAAATAATAAAATTCTTTCACAGAATAAAACCCCCTTATAATCCACCTAAACAAAGAATCATGAATACAATCATAATGTTTTTTCAAAAAATCAACTATAACCAAAAGCCGCTTCAAGCAGCCAAATCGATAATCGAAAGCCATAAAAACATAACAGTCATCCTACAACTTAGATCCACGCTAGACGCATCAGAGTATTTACCTAATGAGCAAATTGATCTCTACGAAAAACAGGTTCAGAGATGGCATACCTTGTTCAGCTGCAATCGCTTAGCAAGCCTTGCTCCTTCGTCCCTTCGTCCACCCCTAAGAGCGAAGAAAAAGCGTAAGGAGTATATGAACCCTAAAAATCAACCTTAAAACCCTAATCCTTCTATGGTCCTTTATTCCTCTCGGTAGTCATTTAGCGTAACAATAAGTATTTAATTTATCAAACTTAGTTTATCTTATTTTATAATCTACATAAATAATTCTAGATATATCATTTTTTTTTGAAGTATTTTAATTAATGATTTAGAATATTAAATGTAAATGTATATTTTGAAATATATATATATATATATATATATATCAAATGATATATCTCGAGTTATTTATTAAAAAAAATTCAAAAATGATATATTTCAAGATATTTATGTAGATTATAAAATAAGATAGATAAGTTAGTTTTAACTAGGTTTCAAAAATTAAATACTTCTTCATGTTTATCCAAATGACTACCCAGAGGAAAAAAGGACCATACAATTCTCACCGAATACGTGGTAATTGACATAAACCTAACCATACGTATAGACAAGTGAATAAGTTTAGAAGGATTAGGGTTTTAAGGTTGATTTTTAGGGTTTCATATACTCTTTAGATACATATAAAGATGAAACTGTAATTCTATATATATATATATATATATATGAATGAAACTGCAAATCACCTGTTTTTTTTAATGATGGAAGAAGTTGGATGAGTTGTTCATAGATATCATATCATCCCTTTCAAATATCATATCAGATCATCCCTTTCAAATATTAGTTCCATGCTCCCTATGTACATTATCAAGTCGTCTACTCCAAATACCATAAAAGCTTAATGTATAGATGTCATGTGAAATGTGGTTCAAATTGTTGGAGAAAGCCAAGATTTGAAAACACAAAACAACTTTTCACTAGTGGACAAATAAGCACAATAAAATGTTTATCATATAAAAATGAGAGTATAAATATACAAAGAAAGCCTTGCATATAGAGGCAAGATAGAGGAGGTAGGAAATGTTAGAATTGTGAAACAAGCACAAAACCACAAGCCATAGGATCAAACAACAAACAAGTACACCTTTCATGCAAGAGATCTACAAACGAGAATTGCTATATTCATCAACAAGGAAAAGTTACAGAAGAAGCTTTCAAGAAGATATGAAAGCTTCAGATATTTCCCATGAATAATATCCGAGAGAAATTACAAATAGGGTTGAATACTTATAAGAGCAAAGCCCTAAATGAGAAAAGGATCAGAGCATGACAAGTGTCAACATCACATGAGATGTGACATAATGATATAATATTAACTCAGCTAATAAAGCATTCCTAAGTTTAGCTGAAGTGTGTGAGAATAAATTAGACTAATAATCAATTAAAGATTAATTAATTATTAGCTAATGTACGATAACTCTAACACCCCCCCTTAAGATGAACTTAGGGAGTAGCTAAATACCCTAAAAAGTATGCATGATGGGTCTCGACAAACAAGGCCAAAAAAGGTACCCATGTACGAATAGAAGATCTCTATAATGTGGAGAAATAGAGAAAACCTTGTGGGAAAAACTCTACTCCAAAAAGAGATGAAAGCCAAGTGAAGGACTGAAGAAGCCTCCAAACAAGACAAGGTTGTCCCAAAATATAGGAAAAAAGGAACATCCAGAAGCATGAAGAAGCTGCAAACACCTGTTGAAGAAGGATTGTTGAAATGTTGAAAGAAGAACCTCCTCTGAAACATATAATGATCAGGATCAAGAAGACAAGAATCTACATGAGTGCCCTCAATGACACTACTCGAATCCAATGGCAAACCAAGGCAAACATCAAGAACTCAAAGATATAGATGGCACAAGTACCAATAGTCTAAAGAAATGATCAAGTGAAAATGGAAGGTCGCCTCTAGAAATAGGAATGCAAGAGTGTCCATATGGTAAGTGTTCCATCTCATTGAAATGCATGGGTAACCAGCTGTTGCATCTGCCTAGTACATAGGAACAAATACTATATACATAGCTCACTCCAACGCGAAACCAAGGAAGCAATAGCACCAATAGTAGAAACCCCCCCATAATGCTAAAAAGGGAGAGGCGTGACAGGTACACTGAAATTGAATGCGAGAATGTAGTGCATGAAGAGGAACCAAGAGCATCTGAAGGTGCAGACATGAAAGTACAAGCAAATAGAAAGGATGTGAAAACAAAAGTCACATACGCATGAGAAAGGTATGAAGGCAAACAAAGGCAAACATCAACCCCCATGGCACTTTATATCATAGTGCGAGTACAACAAGGCACAAAGTGATGTGCAAGAATCCCAATACTACACATACAATGCTGAGGCACTTTATCTCAGTGCGTTTACAAAAGCATAAGTATATGCAATGGAAGCTCATAATTTCAAAAAAAAAGAAACAAGACTAGAAATACATGTAGAACAGCCAAAAAGAAGCCATCCCACACAAACGAGAAGTTTCCAGGAGCTAAGATGACCAAGTAATTCACCATAATGTGAAAACACAAAAAAATGAATAAAATATACCTGGTAAATTTTTTGATAAAAAACTATAGATTTAGATAGAGCATTGGAAGAGCTTTCCAACGCCTATTTGTTTTTAAAAAATGGAGACTGTATGCAAAAGATATGCCCCCGGAAGCGTGAAAATAATGATTTGATTTTGACTGGAAAAAAATGCAACATAACAGAAAAATCAGAAAAAATACCTACACCATTGGATCAGGCTCAGAACCAGCTTTTGGTGATATTTCGTTTTCGAAAATCCGAGTTCATATGCAAAAGTTATGGCCAAAATACCAAAACTGCTCCAAAAAGGTTTGGGGGTTAAGTCTGGCGGTTTGGCTAGCCGCTAGCTGCCAACGGTTAACTGACAGCGGCGCCCTAACACTATATGTTTTAATATTTTTTCTTGGATTGTGTGTCGTACCAGGCCATATGACCCACAAATGAAATTTTTTACCTCCCGGAGTCACTATGTCCGATTTTGACAATTTGACAGTCGATTTTGGGGTTTTTGGGCGCTCTGAACACGATAGTCAGGTCCATTTGGGCTCAAAATGCCCCAAAAAAATAGACACCCCCTAGATCTGGCAAAAAAAACCTTTCTTCAAACCTTCACAGATCTGACAAACGAAATCAAAATCAGGTGAAACAAAAGCCAAATTTGACTTTCTCGACAGCTCTGGATCCAATGACGAGGTCCTTTTCATGCCAAAATGCACTGAAAATTCACCCACCTCCAAAATTTTCAAAAATGAGCAAAGGGGATTCAAATATGAAGCCTGCAACCCTTATTGAAGAAGAAAACCTCATAAATCGAGAATGGGTTTGTTGAATCCACGCTCTGATACCATGTTAGAATTGTGAAACAAGCACAAAACCATGAGCCATAGGATCAAACAACAAACAAATACACCTTCCACGCAAGAGATCTGCAAACAAGAATTGCTATATTCATTAACAAGGAAAAGTTACAGAAGAAGCTTTCAAGAAGATATGAAAGCTTCAGATATTTCTCATGAATAATATCTGAGAGAAATTACAAAGAGGGTTGAATGCTGATAAGAACAAAGCCCTAAATGAGAAAAGGATTAGATCATGACAAGTGTCAACATCACATGAGCTGTGACATAATGATCTAATATTAACTCAGCTAATAAAGCATTCCTAAGTTTAGCTAAAGTGTGTGAGAATAAATTAGACTAATAATCAATTAAAGATTAATTAATTATTAGCCAATGTATGATAACTCTAATAGGAAAGTACGACTAAACAACTAACTACCCTTCCAAATGTGCAACACATGTGAGTTCACATGACAAGTGTGTCAGAATGTGTTAAGTGTGCATGCAATAGGTGTCTCAATAGGTGAATACATGTGTCTCAACCCCATTGAAGTGAGACAAAAAATAAAAATTCCCTAAATGGAGACTTAACTAGTGTGAATAGGTCAACCTAAGAAGTATGATTAGCTAACTACTTTTATAATAACCCTTATTACACTAATACAAATGATAAGAAAGTTTAGGATTTTAATTTTGACTTTCTAAACTTTGTGGTGGTTTTTTGTCATCTATGGTAATTTTATCAAGTTTTTTTCTCTAATTTTCTTAAACTACATACCCTCCCTACTCCTAATGATTTTCTAGACTTACTTTGTAGTTCATCTCAAATCCAACCCTCTATTTCTTCTATATATGCACTACTCGTATTTGTGTATAAGAGAAAATATATCATCTTATATTTGTCAAATAATGATATATGGGAAAGGTATCTCAACCTTACTTCCAATGTTAAGATTACAAAAAGTGTGATTTTTGGATATAAATGGAAAAACTTAATATTCTTTCTAGCCCCTAATGGTTTGAATTCTATGTTGGAATGTGTATCATACATAAAGTGTTGATCTTCCAAGCTCCTCCCAAACTTTCTTGGGAATAATGTTGATGTCTACTCCTAGGTCAACTAGTAAATTATTTAAATACCTATTGTTTACCCTAATTTTTATCATGATTGGTTTCTTTTTCCGTTGCCTTGTGGTTTTTACTGCAATTTGTGGTTTGAAGTTAATGTTTTAATTTTTATTCTAATATTTGATAATTATTTAAATATTCCTATAAAGTTTTCTTCTTTTGTGGAGTTAGCCAATTCCCTCAATAGTAAAGTGGACCTTGTAGTAGTCCTTTTTTTTCTCTTCCTCTATAATAATTTTCTTAGTATCATCACTTATCAAGTTATGTTTTGCCTTAGTGGGAAAATAGCCCTCTTCATCTTCTTTTTCTTTTGATTTCAATCAATGACTTTCTTTTTGCAATGTCAATCCCATCTTTGGTTACTATTGTAATTTTATTTTTCTTTCCATACTATTAATATCTTTTCATTTCAATTTTTCATTCCATTCTAAATAATATTTTTCTAATTGTTCTTCCTTTGTGAGTAATGATTGTCTCCTTTCTTCCTCCTCATGTAGTTATACTTTCATACATCTTCTAGCTCCTTAGGAATTTTGTTTAGGCACTTATTATGAATTTATCTTCTCTTGTTGCATTAGGTTATGGCAATTCTTCAAGACTATGTTATCATTGTAGAGTGTAACTTGTAATGAATAGTTCGTTCATGATTTGTCATAGTGTATATTATGTTGCACGGATGTTACATTGTGTTTTCCAAGAAGGGTTTCTATATCCATGATCCTAGTTATGGAATGTTTTTTTTGCTAGCCCTTTATCTATTGTCATCCTTTATAAATAAATTCATTATTCTGACCATGGTGAGTGTACCAAGATTTTGGTTATTCTTCTTCTCTTACTCTGAATAGAAGAGATGGGTAGTCATCAATTTCATATTCATCTCATTCTCTACATAGCCCATAATACACACTTTTTAATCTTCTAGGGGATGGTTGTAAGTCCACTATAAGTGTCCCATCTCTTTTCTCTCTCATCATCAATGGGCACTCATTACTTAGGTGTCTATTGGAAAAGCAAGTGCACGAAATCTTCTTTTTCTAAGATGATGATATGTTATTTTCACCTTTATCTAGTATATCCTATTTGATTTTTAGTTGTTCAATCTCTCGTCTCGTCCTCTCCGTTTCATTATTTTCTTTACTTTTTCTCCTCCAAGGTTATGATTTTGCCTTGCATGTTGATTCCACCACACTTTGGTAATTTTAAAATATCCTATCATCTAGAGTGATTCTAAACTTTGGTAATAGGATGAATATAAACCATTCCACTCTCTACTTCTTAGTAAGAGGCTCTTCCATTTTCCTCACTACTTCTTTGAATTTGTGGTCATATTATATGATAGTGTATCCTTCGTATTATACTATTTCCCTTATCTTACTTACACTTTTAGATGGGGCTTGAAGGAATCAAAATTAGATAGGAATTGTTTCTTGATTTCTTGCCATTCTTTAACATGATTAGGGCACTCTTCCATATACCATTTTAGCATATGTTTTATGAGGGTCACATGAAGTCATATAATTTATCCTAATCACTCTAAGTGTCCTTCCTTCTCCAAGTGGATTATATAACAATGATATGTTGAAATGCTCCAATGGTGTCCTTTCTAAAAATAGGCAATTTTGTTATTGTTTCTTGATGCTAGATTCCCTATTTTTCTACAAGTTTTTTTTTCTCTTTCACTAGTTTCTTACAATAGTCTCTTTGTCTTACTAATTTCCTACATGTCTTACTAGTTCAATTTTAAAGAAACGCCTTCCCAATATATTTACAAAATCACTTACAAATTCTTGTTGTCTTTTGCAAATATAGATGACTCTTGATTAATGGGTTGACCTCTTCATGTGACCGCTTTAATTTAGGAGATTACTTTATGTCAGTTAAGGACATTTCATCAATCACTATTAAGTTTTCCATCCTTCATTAATTATTTCAATTGTGTCCATGGTGACATCTTTGAACATCTTTTCAACTTATATTTCTTCTAGACTCCTTTGATTTTCTTGTAATTTCTAATTTTCCATTATTTTCTCCTTTTTTAATCCCACGCTTTTACTCACCACATTGTTTAAATATTTGACACTAAAATTCAAACATTTTAATTTTGTAATAAGGGTTAACAAACCCTCTAATCCATTATTTATTGTGACTTTTAAGTTTATCAAATTAGGTTCCAAATGAGGTGCTTGAGTCAAGAATTTAAACAATAAAGCTCTTATGCATCTACACCCTAGTTGAGCACTATTGCTCCCAAGCCCTCCTAATGACTCTTTAAATACCATATATTTTTCAATCTTCTTTTCCAACCCATTTAAAATCACAGTTGCCTAATCTAGATGGTGGTTTATTTGCTCGGAAGTATTTGGCAATGCAATTATCATTCATCCCTCTATTTGCTTTATTTCAATGTTTCTCAAATTCTTATGTTCAATTGCAATCCCCTCATCATGCTTATGCATGTTCACTTCCTCAAGTGATGGGTTATCACTTTTCTCAACATTCTCAACAACCCCTCTTGCATGCTATAAATCTTCTTCCTCATTCGCAAGATCCTTATCTTCTATAACAAAAATCCCTTGGTAAACTCTATTTCAGCTTTCCTAGGCTTCTGCATTCTTTTGTGGTGTCTTTTCTACCTCTCCTAGACTTGTTTCAATCTTTTCTCTATCATGTTCAATTTCATCACGAGTTTAATCTCTTCCCTAATCTCTCTTAGCTTTTTATTATCTCCTTTTGTCATTGGTGTTTTTTATTTAGTATTTTGTTAATTCTTTTATTCATCCCATATAGTTTATTCTCATCCTACATTTACTAGTTGCATCTCCTTGGAGATCCCTTCAAGATCCCCTCTTTCCAATTGTCCCTTGAGGATCCTAACCCATTCTCACCAAGTTAAAACCTAAATGTTTCTATCATAAACTATAAGAAAACAAATATATATATATATATATATATATATATATATATATATATATATATATATATATATATATATATATATATCCTTATTGATTCTTTTACCAACAAAAATGATATATATGTTGAGAAGTTGTTGAAGATGATTTAGCATTGTTGTCATTGATGTCAAAACCTTGGATTCAGAAGGTTGTGCTCTGAATGATGAACATACTTGATCTATCCTATCGAGTACTATGATGTTTGTTGCTAGTTCCTCAAGGATGTCCTGGCAACATGATTTAGAGGAGCAACGACGTTTCATGACTTGTCTTTATTTGTGTTTTTATGCTCATGGTTGATTGTGACAAAAAGACTAGGGCAATCGCGTTCTTAGTATGAGTCATGACCATCCTTGTCTGTGATTGTTAGTCTCATGTGATGGTACGACCTTGCACACCTTAATGAAATTAATCTAAACTAATAAAACTAAAGTTAATGAAAATGACATTTCCAAATGTGAATGCGTCGCGACAAGGCGTTTTCGTCGTTTTGTACCTGTACCTGCAAAAAAAAAAATTGAACAACTGCGTACGAAAACTGCAAAAGCGAACACAATGTAATAATGCAATTTTATGGGGTTAGCCAATTAGAGCATAAATAATAAAATCCAACATTAACTATGAAGCACAAATGAAGACAATTAAATAAAATAAAAATGATTATACCAAATCGCCTTTGAAGCCTCCATGAATCACCTCCATAGCCCTTCTAACTTGCTACAAATGTAATTGTTGTCCTCAGATTTGAGTGTGTGAGCAATGACTATGACAAAGACAATGTCCAAAACAAGGTTTGAAGGATTTTAAAATGATTATAATGCTACCATGCAAATGATAAGCATTAAGATATGTCTAAACTATGCCAAAATAAAGCCTATGACCAAATGACAAGACTATAAGATTGCCTAAGACTCAACAATTATGCTAGAATGAAATATCAAGAAGTTGTGTCCCTTAAAATGTGAGCAAAATTGGCATTTTATAAAAAATGCAATTTTGGACGGACGGACGAGATTGAAAGTTGACAAAGCCTAAAATCAGTGGATGAGATTTCATGTGACAATCCCTAATCAGGGTTAAGGAAAAATCATTTAAATAAGTGGTCGAGATGTCATTTGAGAAAATCAAATCGGCGGTTGAGAATAAATGTGACAATTAGCTAAAAATATAAAGATTTCCGAAAATCAAGAAGATAAAGACTGCTTGATTTGTAAGATTCGAAAAATCAAGAGGATAAAGGTTGAACTGAAAAGCAGATTTGGAAAATCAAGAATTTGCTCAATTACTTGATTTTTGGAAGAAGATTACTATTTTGAATTAAATTAATTCAAAATATGGATTTTGTGTGATAGTAAATAATCGATTTTCAGATTAATTACTAAAATGAAGTGACAGTTAATAAAGTGAGAATTTATTTAAAATGAGAGAAATGTTAAATTACGTAATTGAATAATTAAAGATAATTATTTAATTTAGAGGATTATGACTGATAATTAAATAAATTAATATATTCATTTAATTATGAGAATTAGTGACATTAAATAAATAAATAAAATTCATTTATTTAATAATCGAGAAGACATAAATGAATAAAGGTAATTAAATAAATTAAGAAATTTATTTAACTGTAAGAGGACCAAGAATAAACATACATGAATTAATTAAATAATTATTTAATTCATACTCAAATGTGGACCAAGGACATAATTAAATGTCATAATTATGCTAGGACGAAAGATGAAAAAATTAAGCTTGCAGGCCTAGGTCATTTTTAAGTGTCTACAATGTTATGTAGTATGAGTTATGTAGTATGAATGTTATCCTTGATCCGGATATGGCAGTACTTCCTTTTGGGACATCTGTTGAATTTAGTTAATACAGAATAATGAAGACTAATCTTTTTGATTTTTGATGTTGAGCTCAAAGATTACTCTGGGTAACCTTGCTATCCGGAACTTCATATAGCATGTTGCAAGTTTTTGTATGTCGAATTGTGGTTCTTTGGTTGACATTGAAATTGATGTTAATTAAGATTTGGTCTTGGTTGTGACATTCCTATCGGCTCTAGAATATATTTCATGCTATTCAAAGTTTGCTATCTTTTGGCAATTATGCTATCTTATGTACGACCTATTTTTTGTCCCTTGGTAACATGGTAAGAAGATCTTTATGGGCGACCTATCTTTTGGGTCCAGTGTTAGCGTGCAAGGTCTTATTGAATATTTTAAGGTTGTTCTTCATACTGACATGCCTTGTGGTGATCTAAATTCAAAATGGTGTTTGGCCGACTTAGAAGACTATGAAGATATTGTGTGTGGTCGACTTATTTTGTTCTATGGGTTCTATGGGTATACATATATATATATATAAAGACATAGAAGAGTGGAAGAATTATGATGTGTGCAAGCAGATAAAAGAGTGTGAAGGAAGGAGTAATTTGTTTTGGTAGAAGGTTGTGCGAAGGTTGTGGAAGGAAGTTGTGCAAGAGATTCTTGACCGGATCTGCTGCAAACATAAATTGTGCTTTTAACCAGAACTAAACTCATGCTTATGTAGATGCAACTTCATCAGTTCACTTTTGTCGATGAGACTATTTTGTAATCTGTTGTTTTGTATTCAGGCAGTGAGCCCACCGACAGTGAGCCACCCTGTAGTGAGCAACTTGGCAGTGAGCCCTTGTAAAAATCACCTTAACCGGTGCTTTATAATCGAGAATTAGCATTCTCTGTGGTTTTTCCCTTCTTGGGTTTCCACATAAATTCTGGCGTTCATTATGCATGGTGTTGATATATGATTTCATGTTCATTTATGTTAGTTGATTATCTGATTGGTTTATGTTTGCTCCAGATTAATTAAAGAAAAGAAAATTGTTTGAGGATATCTGATTCTCGCCCCATCCTCCCCCCACCGTCCCCGCCTCTCAGTTATCCGGACTGTTCAACAATATCTATCGACTTGGTCTTCATTTACCTTTTTACTAAGGTCCTAACAATGAAACCAAAAACATTAGCAAGAGCTAGACAAAAATCAAAGATCTAAACTTGAGTCAAATGGATGTAGCATACATATGCCTCAAAATGAGTGATTAAATGAAGATCACAACTTATGCAAACATTATTTTATTTGTCTTATATGACTGTTGGAGGGAATGGCTATGTTCCTTGTTCTCAAAGAGAGCCTATATATTTGTGAGAGGCTCATTTTAAGGGTTCATTTGTTTATTCATTCTTTTTGAACTCCTCACTAAAATTCAAAGATAGAATGGTTTTGTTCTTTGAGTTCTTCTTTTGGAAACCCATGGAGATGAAATGATTGCATGATACTAATTTTGCTCACATATTTATACAATTTCATTTTTTATTTTTTTTTAGAATGTTGAACTTAATGTTTCTTTTTATTTTAGATGATGCAATCTCACATTCGATTGTTTCTTTAGAGAGAATCTCCATGTACTTTGTATGAGGACTACCCATGTCCAAATGGGGTATGCCTACTTGTTTGTGATTGTAAACAAATAAATGAGTTGTGCTTGTTCAATGCAAACAAACTCAACATATATTGAAGAGCTAATTTATTTTGTCAATATATAAATTACCTTTAATTTCCCAAGTTATGTTACTAAAAAACTACCTGAAAACTATTTGGAACATGTGGTAAAGGATACAACATAATTGTTGATGTCACCAATCAAACCAATGTGGCATATAGAACATTGGGTCAACTGCTATGAAGGTATTGTAGGAAGCATCTATATTATGCCTTAAAATGAAAATTCACATATTTAACCTTTGTACAATATATGCCAGCAAATTCTAACCTAAATTCCCGCACAAACAATCAATACCAAAAAGAAAGCACGCTCAGAAGTTCACAAGACCAAAAATCCTAAGTAAGTATGAGGCTGAATATGACCTACATCATGTTGAGAACGATTCAAACTTGGGCACAAAATTTGATTGTGCAAAGTGTGAATAAAATCAAGAAGCCAAAAAACTTAAACCACTACAATACACGCCATTTGAAATTGTTTAACAATTAGATGAGAGTTTTTCAATTAATTTTGGGACCTCACACCGGAGGTTTACTCTCATACTAGCATCAAATCTTTAAATGTTCAATGAAGTACCATTGTTTGCCTTCCATTGAAGATCATGTATCCAATTCTTCAGTGGAAATGGGCAAAGAATTTCTTCATAATGCAGGCGATTGAGAAGATGACTGATTGATTGAGATGAAAAAATTGGGTCAAAAAAGAGGTTTAAGAGTAGTTATCTAACTGGTTTTAATAGATATAACCAAATGATTAAGAATGGGTTAGTAGATTGACCTCAAGATATTAAATTATAAAAGAATTTTAAACAAATAAAATTTAACCAAATAAAGAGACCACCCTTTGGTGAAATGGTGGGGCTTCTTGCCTGTAGAGCCAACAACCAAGGTTCAAACCTCGCAGGGTTGCTTTCTACTGTGTCAACAATGGAGTTTGTTTACCCTAGTGTTAAAGGGAGGCTCCTTGGTGAACTAGTGGGGCTTCTTGCCTGTAGTGCCAACAACCGAGGCCCAAACCTTAATATCGCTTAAATTTGTTTCCTTAGGGGACTAGTCTCGCCTCAACCTGCCCCGTAAAGAGAACACGCTGGGTTGAGTCGTAGGGACACCCTTGTGTTACCAAAAAAAATAAAAATTAACCAAATAAACATATATGAAAAAGAAAAATAACCTTCCAAAGATAACTAAAAGACAAGGCGAGGCAATTGTTTCCCATTGATTGGGTTCTTCGATTTTTAGAAACAAATGCCATAAATTTGGGGTGGTAAGATGCCCAATGGATATGTCATGTTTGTAAAATTGGTTCTAACATCACCACTGTAAATAAATTTTTGAAAACTTCTCATTGATTAGGAAAAATAACCTTCCAAAGATAACTAAAAGACAAGGCGAGGCAACTGTTTCCCGTTGATTGGGTTCTTCAATTTTTAGAAACAAATGCCATAAAATTGGGGCGGTAAGATGCCCAATGATCATTGTAAAATTGGTTCTAACATCACCACTGCAAATAAATTTTTGAAAACTTCTCGTTGATTAGGAAAGAAACCAAGAATCGCAATTAAGGCAACTGTACCCATTACGGTTGTAATGACTTCTTAGACTACAGACAAGTATTAAAATACTAAAAAGAATCACCCAAGTTTTCCAAATCATTAGAAATTATTTCAACACCAACAGAAAACATCTTACAGTTTCAACTCGCATTTTGGGATTCATCGAAAGGATTAGGAGGTATACAGCTGGAACTCAACTATTTCCAAAAAAATAATGGGATCATGATAGCCAAGCTAATACTTTGCAACTAAACCATTCAAATAGTATTTTACTATTTACTAATAAACAACTTACGTTATGACCATGTCCTTAAAAATAATTACAAATTTGACAAAACTCCTGCATGATGTGTGCCTAACGTATACCTTTTTACCACTCTATATTGGTCAAACAAAGTTATTTTGGCTCAAATTTCCAAATTTAACACATGTTTTCACCCTACATAATTCAATCAAATTACAGAAGGTACAAAATCTAGAAATTGTGCATCTCTACATTTCAGAATTACAAATCAATATTGTATTTCAACTCATCTTTCCCATGGGTGTCATCTATGTGCAGTACCTTGGTGTCTTCAGTGCAACCAACTTTACCATTTTTTCTTATGAGATCCATACAGTGAATCAGATCTTAACTTCTAAAACACCATAAACCAATCCAAAATATATCTATAAGGTGTTACGTAATATATCTGTGTTTCGAAACCAAATATTGAATTCAACCAGAAATAAACAAACTAGCTAGCGCACTGCTACAAATAAGTATGTCCACCGTCTATCAAAGTTTCAAGTGAAGGGCAAAAACTCCAGATACAAAAAGATTAGCAACCAGATAGCATGCAAAGTAAACAAGTGCCATTGAACATCAAACTTTGTCACAATTGAAGTTGTATAACAGCAGCCTCACATTTGAAGCTTCTCATATACTCCAAATTGAAAATAAAACTATTTAATGGAATATGTAAAATAGTCAGAACCTATGCTGAGATGAAACATGTTTCGATCAAAAAAATTTTCAGACATATTTGGTTGACAAACATAATCTACTGCTCTTCTTCAGACCCTGAGCCAGAGCCAGCTCCATTGGGCTTGTTATGCTTCCTAGCATACCTCTGATTCCTTAAAAATTTGGGGTCCATCTGCACAAAATATAGCTTGTACAAATAAGCACACAATTTTTTAATTCAATCAAAATAGTAACAGCGCCTGCAATAAATACAAGAAGCACCAAACATTACAGGACCTCCATGAACATGCAAAATAAACATCATAGTATCATACCCCTTTTCTTGAAGTATATCTTTGCTTTTTTGGTTTCTTAATGCCATTCTTGTGAGCCTTGTATGACTGATTGTGGGCTGTGTGATTCTTTGACTTGGCCATCTCCTACAATGGTCAACTCTTCTTAATCGCAAAGATAAAATATACCAAATAATACAGTAAGCTAACCAAACTTCAGAATAACAATTTATACTTGTATAACAAACAATTCCTTTAAACTTTGATATTTGTAATTATGAGGACACATGATGTATCATCAAATAAATGCCACAGTTAGTTGTCTACCATCATTGTTCATACCCAATTGACATTGTGATAGCATAATACTTTGGTTAAGACAGGGTTGCCATGGTGAACATTTATAGATATGGATTTCTCTAATATGCATGTCATTCAAAGGAGTTACTCATAATACGATAATATTGAATTTAATCAGTTCAAGATGAGATTGCAGAGGACATACTTCATTTGTTGTATTGATATTCAATTAGATTATAAATAGCTAGCACAATTATGAAAACAAGTTTCTATTTGGACAGCAGATATGTAATACGGATGTTGTATTTAACTAGATTATAAATAGCTAACACAACTGAGTTTTTATGACGAAACATGGTTGTATAGCTAGAGTTCGCATACATCTTGAGAGATGCAGAAGGAATCTATAAAGTGGAGGCACAAGTTCAGCTAAAGCAAGGAAAATCTTGTGAATACACCAACTATAACCATAGCACCATTCCATTTACACAGCATCATAAATGTATAAATGGAATTCAAATTTTTAATTGCCTGGGTTAAAAGTTCTAATTGGAAAAACAGAGAAAAAAAGATAATTATGTTATTTTATGTCAAACATAGTGCATATAGATAAGAAATTTGACATTATACAATGCTAATTATAAGAAACTTTATTATCTATGGCTTATTAATAAAAATCTATTTTAGTTTCAACTACAATGGTTTATGTAAAAACAAACAGATGGCCCTAAAATAGTAGGACATCTAGGATCCATATCTATTTAAAAATTTTCACTTAAACCCTCCTTGGGGCATATATTCAAAGAAAAATCCTCAGTTTGGTTTAAAACTCAACTTCTAAAAGAAATCTATTCAAAGTAAAACTTTAAGAAAACTTTAAAAACCTGGGCAAAAACTATTTGGTTGCCATTGCTCTATTTTTTGAGAGTTAAACATGAGTCAGAATAATTTAAAAAATCGTACAACTCTAGAAACAGCACAGAAAATGCAGCAGTTCATGATTAATGATGATTAAGCATCGGTTTTTCAAGTGGAAATGCTACTGTGAGGCTCATAACATCACAAGATTGGCCTAGAAAGTAGACAATAAAATGAGTTGAAAACCACAAATTGTGTGAAATTTATACAAACAGCATACGCCCAATGGTTGCCTTCTCAAATCCATTTGAGCAGCAAAACAGCCACCTGTGTTATCCTTACTCTCTTCAATACAACTGTACTCCTCAAAACAAAGTACAGACTCTTAAAACCGTGGAAAAATTTGCCTATCAAAGTGACGTCGGACTGGTAAGAATGAAACAACAGAGTATGTATTTAACGTTTACTTGACTATCCCTGTTAGTTAGGGGAAAATTAAACTTCTTGATACAATTTCACTCAAATTACTTTGCTCTCAGTCCAAGCTAAATACAATCACTCAAAAGCTAAACTAACACTATGTAATTGTTTTTTATAATAATGGGGTATTAGTATTTTGGAATCAAAGAAAAAAGTATCAGGAGACTCGTCTAGTTCACAATGGTAAAAGTGCAGGATGTTATAATAGGCATTTAGATCAGGGGAACTGTATTCCTGCTACAAATACCTCACAAAATCTATAGGAAATTTTAGAAAACTGCATATTACAGGCAGGAATGGCTACCTAAGTTGGCAGAAAAAGCCTCGCAGTAAACTTCATATGGGAAACACACTAAAAGTAAATTAGCAGTATGAGGTATAGAAGTGGCAATGAACTTCAAAAACCCAAATAAACAATACAAAAAATATTGAACACACTTCCAAACACTTGAGATCCAATGCCACAAAGTGAAAAAGTTATCTCATCATAAGCCTTCACATTCCAAAATTCCAAGGTAAGCAAAACCCTAAAGCACAAGGAGTGACTGGGGCATTTTCCTGAAAGCCTGGGAAATATTTAAACTTTGCGAGACAACCCAGTGCTTTGCCATTAACTTAAAAAAGAAAACAAGAATCAAAACCCCTAAAACTAAAGATTGTGATTGTCGGCGATTTATGTTCAAACTGTAACAACCTAAAATAGTGTGAGCCTTCGAACAAATAATAAAATTCTTTCATAGAATAAAACCCCCTTTATAATCCACCTAAACAAAGAATCATTAATACGAACATAAATTTTTTCATCAAATTAACTATACCCAATAGCCGTTTCAAGCAGCCAAGTCGATAATCAAAAGCCATAAAAAACAAAACAGTCGTCCTACAACTTAGATCCACGCTAGATGCATCATAGTATTTACCTAACGAGCAAATTGATTTCGACGAAGAAAAGGTTCAGAGACTGACATACCTTGTTCAGCTGCAATCGCTTAGCAAGCCTTGCTCCTTCGTCCCTTCGTCCACCACTAACCCCCTCTCCCCGTGCTACTATTTAAGTCTAATTTCTGCTTAAAATTAAGTAGTTAGATGTTATGATATTGCTATCAGGATTCAACCGTGTAGTTTCGAGTCAAACTCATTGACCCATGTTTCATGAGTAGTGGTTCAACAAGAACCCATCTCTCATGATATCGAATGGTCCACTTAGCACTCATTGCATCTAGGTGATGCTCACAGAGGTGAAGCACCGGGTCCGTCCCGGGAGATCACCCATCCCAAAGACTGCTACTCAAGCGCGCTTAACCGTGGAGTTTTCTCCAAGGTTAAGCCCGCTTTGAGTTGTTACCCCATTTGCAAAACCTTCAGCAAGTGTTATGCCTTATGAACCATTCATAATAGAGCCCCTTTAGCTCATCAATTGATAAGTAGGAGGTATTTTTCCACAGCGTGTCAAATTATGATATTGCTATCGATTCAACCGTGTAGTTTCGAGTCAAACTCATTGACCCATGTTTCATGAGTAGTGGTTCAACAAGAACCCATCTCTCATGATATCGAATGGTCCACTTAGCACTCATTGCATCTAGGTGATGCTCACAGAGGTGAAGCACTGGTCCGTCCCGGGAGATCACCCATCCCAGTACTGCTCCAGCTCAAACGCGCTTAACCAGGGAGTTTTCTCCAAGGTTAAGCCTGCTTGAGTTGTTACCCCATTTGCAAAACCTTCAGCAAGTGTTGTGCCTTGTGAACCATTCATAATAGAGCCCCTTTAGCTCATCAATTGATAAGTAGGAGGTATTTTTCCATAGCGTGTCAAATTATGATATTGCTATCAGGATTCAACTGTGTAGTTTCGAGTCAAACTACACACAGAATTTTATTTATAGGAATAGGATAATTTAGAATTTTTTCCTATTTTTGTGAAGCAGCAACCGCTTAAAAATTGAAAATAAATTGTGTAAAATTGTGGGGGCTGAAAATAAGTAGTTGTTATGTACTATATACTAGCACTTGCACCAGATGGGGTGCAAGGGTTATGGCAATAGAAAAATATAGAAAAGTAAGATGGGGAGTGGCATGCAATTTAGTACTTTTATGGACATCATTAAGAGAACAAACAATGTTTTAATCCTTGAGCAAAAAATAGACATTACAAGATGGTAATAGGTAAATATACAATATGATTATTCCATTTGTGTCCAACTATATGGAAAATGTTAGTAATATATAGAGAACATGAATCAATACAAATTGTTTGTAATATATGGATATATTTCATGATGTTTTCTTCAAGCAAGGTGTCAATAGTTGCCCCTAGTTTGTAGGAGTGTACATGGAATGTAATGGGTGGATGCATGGATAAAATGAATGGGTCAATGGATATGTGAGGTATGCAAAGGATGGCAGGGAGTGTAATTTGGAGTGTGTGTGGTTATTTGGAGAATACTTGTATAATGGTGGTGTAGTGAATGATAACGATCCATATCAAGAAATTTACCATAAGCAAGTGTTAAGTGTACATTGAATGTCGACCAAGATCAAGATGATTTGGAATGTGGGTGGCGATGAGTGAACATGGATTTGATAGATGGTTCATGGATGAAATGATTTAGTTTGGATAAGGTGGATGGAGTGTTGGATTTACTATGGATGGGGTAAGATGCTTGTACCTATTTTGTCACACGTAGCTGTTTGATTTTTTCTTTTTTGCAATCTCATCTAGATGCAAACAGCGCGATTAGGGAGCCATTAGAGTCCTTATGATAAAGCGTTGTCGTCAACACACTATTATTCTAATATTTGGATATCATGGATGTCACAATTTATGATGGTGTACGTTGACAGTTGACGGTTTGGATATTTTTTTCCAAACTTGGGAGGTGAGCAATGATAGGTGGATATGGAGATTCGTTTGGGGTAAATTTGTGCATATATCTTGTAGGTCGCTTTTGACGCTTTCCTGTGCACTGTTGGACTTTTTTTTTGGAAGAACTTCCCTTGATTTTTTTCCCCATAGTTTCTTTGACTAATGGAGGTTGATAGGGATGATTTTGTATTGTATTTTAAGGTATCCATTTGAATATTATTTGTCCAATTTTTCTTCATTTGTCCCTTTCTTTGATATACCTTGTTGGCATGTGGTTGGGCACATTTTGGTGGATGGGATGATGCATGAATCATGGTTTAAGTTATGAAGTGTTGTAGCATTGATAACAATTTTATCATAAGGACTCTACATTCTCCCAAATGTTGACTCTTTTTTTTGTAGAACATTTGTATGTGTACATTTAGGAGTAAGCATCTCATGGGTAGATGGATAAGTAGGTGGTATATGGATATGATGTATTGGAGGTTCGGATTCTTGATCTTGATTTTGTGTGGTGTTGTCTTAAATATGTTTTGGTTCATGTTCTTGACATGAATCAATTTGATAGGATGGATTGTATGCAAAGGGGTTTTTGTTTTTTCTTGTAGGCATGGGAGTTGGCTCAATATTTTATTGAATGTGACAAGGTCTCTATATGTCCTAGAAACAACTAATACTTTGGGAAAAAAAATTAGCTTGGAGCAACCATTGTAGGAGTATATGATGTTGGAACATCCACTTACATGTGATTGCAAATGTGGTGTAAGTATAGAAACAATAATTTGTATGTATATCAATATGGTAAGTAGAAGATAAAACAAATATAGCTTTGTTGAGAGAGTGGTGTGTTAATGTATGTGTACTTGTACTCATCATAAAGAGAGAAGATGTAGTCGAAGCTCTTCTTTTTTCCTGATAATTGTGTGTGGGTTATTCTTCATTCTTGAGTATTGATCAAAGGAAAATGGTGGGTTGATCCTAAGTCTGTGTATTGATTTAACTCTAGATAAAGCTATAAAAGTTAATCCTTGTCTTTCTTTTTTACCTATATCGATTGTTGCTCTTTTGATTGTCAATCCTTGGGATTTATGTATCATAATCGCCCATGCACTACATAGTGGTAATTGCCTGTGAGCACCTAGAGATATAGGTGATATAGGAATAGTTCTTGGAGCATGGATGCTCCAAAGTGGGCCATTGTAAGTATAAAATTTTACTACCACATATAATGGTAAATCTAGTGGTTTAGAGCTTTATGTGTATACAATATCTACAACCTCTCCAAGAGAACCATTTACAAGGGCTGCTTGAGTCCATAGGTTTGTAGTTAGCATGATGTGTTGGCCTCTACATAGCAGGAGTTCATGGGGAAGCTTGTCAGAATCATTGTCGATCTTTGACGTTGTGGTTGTTCTTATTGCAATACTAAGTGCAATAGGAAGATTTAACAATTGTATCATTTTTTTGTTGTGTGTTCCAACTAAGTCATTGGTCGGGAATAGGTGCATTGCTAGGTCAAAAGAATTATTTTCTTTGTGTGATAGCATTGTGTTTGTGTAATGCATTAGTAGCTCCCAATCCTGTTCACTTGGTTCTGCATTATGAATGTTTTGTAGAGTTCTTCGAAAGTCAATTTGAGCTTGTGCGTCCCCATGTTGTTGAAATGTTTTTTTCTACTGTAACCCAAAGGGATTTTGCATCTATGTGGGCATCATATATAGGTTTGTCCATAATAGGGGGTAGTTGTGCAAAGTCGCCTACAAGAATGATAGATCTTCCACCAAAGCACAAGTGTTGTTGGTGGGGGAAAGCCTCATGTAGCCTAGTATCAATTTTCAAGAGTAATTTTGGGCCTATAAAGCTTAGTTCATCAATTAGGAGGTATTTTATGTGTCTCATGCTATGTTGGAACATTGCAAGTGACTGACCCTTCAATGGTTGCATATCCTTGATTGGAATCTTCAAGGCTAAATGTATAGTTGAGGCGTGTATGTTGAATGTTGTGATTCTTGTAGGAGCAAAAACAAGGAGTGGGCTATGTTCTTGTGGTACTAAATTTGAAAGGGAGTGTTTAATGCAATGAATAAGATAGGATTTCCCTATTCCTATTGTGCCTTATATGATCATGTACAAGGGTTTTTCGATTTCACAAGAACTACAGTGGTCCAAAAAAAGTGTCAAAGCAAGTTGTGTTTTGGGGGAGAGTGGATATGGGAGGTCGTTGCACTCAAATGGTGTTGGGATGTCATGTTGGTCCACCTTTTTTGTGCATGCGAAATGCTCTACAGTTTCATGTAATGCTTGAGGTATTGTATGGGCATTCCACTTGTGGAAATTGCCAAAGTCATGTCTTCCAAGCATATCTAAGGAATTAAGATTTCCACTAGTACCAAGACCTAATTATGATAAGAACTCCCATTCATTCAATTGTATTGCATTTCCTATATTTTTTTCATCTTCTAGTTCCTCTTCCTCTTCTTGATTTACTTCTTCATCAACTATACGGTCAACATGCCACACATAAGATTTACGTATATTCATCTCCTTCCAATTTGCAACAATTGTCTCTTTCTCAATACCAATGTTTGCTTCAATGTTACGAAATTGATTTTAAAGAAGTAGTTCACTCCAACAAAATGTATCAAAATGTTCTGAATCCTCCTTTGGAATAGCAATAAATCGGGTGAAGATAGTGATAATTGCCCTTTTTTCTCCTTTCTTTCCACTTGTACTCTTTGCGACTTGATGAGAACGAGAATGATCATGAAGATTCAAGTAGTGTTAATTTCTCCATTTGAGGAGGACATTGTGTGTATATATGGATGTAAGTTAGCTCCAATGTATTTTAGTTTCGGTTTGTCCTAATTCGGTTGAAAATTTTTCTCCCAACATTAAGCACCATAACTTCACGATTGCAAACAACAAGGGGCAACTTTTGCAACATATGGCACATTTCTTGTGCACCTATGTCACGATCAACAATAATCTCAGACATGAATTTTTTTTATGCTGCAAGTGCCTTGTCTTGGGGTGCTTGCTTTTGACATATGCGTGTCAACATATAAAGACAACATTCAGATTTTCTTTCTGCATCCGTGACATATTTTGCAATGTACTTTAGAACTACTATTTTTGAAGGCATGGGCTAACAATCCATATTGGCTCTCCATATGGAAAGCATTTATGGACTATGCATATTCAACCTATCATCATTATGTGTAGGGAAAAAGGTTTTTTTCCCATCTTTGTCAGTGCACAACGAAGAGGTGGCACATTCAGGCTAGGGTGCACTCTAGCGGAACTCCATGTTGTTTCCTTTTTTGTGAAGGCAGGTTGATTTCAAACACTTGGTGTGTCTTTGGACATAGTTTAGTAACTCTTCATAGTTAGTAAGTGTGTTTTTGGCAAAGATTTTGGGTGTTGTTAGTAAGCATGGATCGTCTTGCGAAGACCGATGGCATGTGTTGTTCCTATCTCCTAGATTTTGAGGATTCCAGGCACTAACATATCTGTCAAAGAATGATTTTTCTGTCTACTTTTGCATGATTGCTCCAATCAAATTTTTCCATGTTTGGTGCACCCTCAAGCCAAAGGAAGCCATGTACATGTGCAGACCCTCGATGTTGCCACTCATATCTATACCGGTAGTTTGTTGCAAAGTAGAGCTTCTCTAAGACTTCTTCACAAAATGTTGTGAATCTTTGATGCAAGTATAAGGATGTGGTATGTGGGTTCATAACAATGTTATCTATGTGATCTTTATTGTTTCGTGATGTTTGAGTTGCCCCCTTTGTAAATAGTTGATGTAAATCAGGCCATTTGGTATTTGTAACACTTAATGTGAAGAATAGTGTGGGGGAGCCTATTTGGTTGATCATGTTTGACAATTCACCACGACACTTATTCCAATATGCTCGTGTTCGTCTAAGGGATGATCCATAATGCATCAACTGTTCGACTAGTTTAGTGTTAGGCAACGTTTATATATGGAGATGAAGGTTGTCTATGGTGGTTGGTATGCAGTCCTCAACATTTTTCTTGAAAAAAATGGAGGCAACACCTCGGCTTCGGTGGAACATCAACAGGTTCAAGAAAAAATATCTAAACCTTGGATGCCTTCCAAATCTATTATCATGAAACCTCATTAGGTGCAACACATATTTATGCATTTCAACTTGTCTATAGTGAGGTTGTAAATGTAATGCATTACCATTGGGAAACAAAGAAGGAAAAGACATGTCTAGAAGTCCTTTAGTATTGTATTCATTAATTGGTGAGGACTCAAGTGTTGGCCAATCTATAATGGTGCGATTGTGATCTAACTTGCAATGTTTCTTTTATGATTTCTAGTTCATGACATTTATTTGGTAGCCTAGCCATGAAGGATGAGGAGCAAGTGAATTCAGTGTCAGGTGAGTCCGCATAAAATTTTGAAGCACTTTTTGGTGCAACAATATCGTCATTGTCAACATTAATGTTATGAAGCATATTGGAAATGTCTGTATTTGTATCAGGGAGCTCCCCAAGAGATGCAAAATCCACCTCGACATCTTTGTAATATGGGTCATGTGCGATTTTATATTTTAGTGCAGCCCACACATGATGCCTACTTATGTAGTAGTCAAAATGGTCACCTCTTGTATTGGTTCTTCGAACCACCAACACATCCAAGTTTGCAAATTTATGTGGCAAGTATTTTGCTATGGTTTTGATATCTTGTGGGAAAAAAATTGTGTGCCCACTATATTTGTATTGGCCTCCATGAGCATTTGTTACTTGTATTATCAGATTGAATCATGCTATAAGCATTTCTTCGACTTGTGTAAGTGTTTGTAGCTCATACAGTTGTACTCCTAGGTCCATTAAATTAGTTGTTGAGAAACAATGTCTACCTGTCTCACAAAAGCATCTAAAACAAATTGGACCAGTTTGTGTTTTGTTGCTATGCATTCCTGGGTAGCATTCATGGAAAATTGTGCAAGTTGGAAAGTTTGATAGTTGATCTAATCTTGAATGAAATCTTTTTGAAGCTTCTATAAAGTTTTTTTTAGAATGTGGTAAGCTTGTGGACCGATTTTGACAAGTGTGCATTGTTTGGTGTGTGCACACATAAACCTATGTCAAGTGTAGTTAGTTTGGGATGCACATTCATATGGTGCAATGTTGTGTTACTTCGGATCGAAGTAGGTTGGGTATAAGTTGGCTTGTATTGCATGTTTTCCTATGCATTGGAAACGATGACGTATCGTTGATTTCTTCTTTATGTTGCATATAGTAGTTATCATAATTTTGGTATAAAGTTGTCGCTGCACCAAAAAGATCAACCTATTAATGCTTGATACAACTTCCAAATTTCATTGTGATCCATGGGAGGTGGTTAGGTCCATGTCACAAACTCAAGGAGCTAACCATCTACCAACAAACTCCCCTCAATGTTACCTGAGGGGATTCGAACCTGACACCTTTGGCTTTGATACAAATTGTTGGCCCACAATTGTCATTGCACCAAAAGATTGACCTTTTAATGCTTGATACAACTACCAGAGTTAATAGATCTATGGGAGGTAGTTATTCCATGTCACGAATCCGAAGGAGCTGCTTGGACTATCTACCAACAATTATGACTTTTACAAGATTGTATGCTTTTAGGGGTAGAGGGCGCCATTTGTAAAGGAAATATGAACTATAATTATCAAATGAACAATTACAAATACATACAAAATTAAATAAGCTAAACATTAATGTTACGAGTTCTTCAATCATTATATTCTTTGAGAAGTAGTTGAAATACAATTGGTATGCTATATACATGAGTAATTTGGTGGAAGAGGTAATCATAGTATTTTCATAACAACAATATATTCAATACACATGTGATTTTGAAATTCCATGTATGGAATCAAAAGTATAGAAAGTATACTATATAAGATGTTACAAAACTTTATATACATTACATAAGTGCTTGAGGTACATCTAAACACTAGCAATATGACACATAGTAGTGATTCCACCCAACATGAGCAAATTCTCTGCAACAAAATCTAGCTCGTTGACCTTTGTGATTGTTGATTTTACCCGTGCTTGAGAAGCAATTGAATCATACGAATTTGTGATTGTGAAGATAAATTGCTTGAATAACACTCCTTTCACTATGGTTTCAACTTTAGTTTATGTTCCATAATTGAATTGTAGCATGTATAAATTATTTGCAGACATTCCAAGAAGTTTGGTGGCTGGTTCTTCAAAAGAAACAACCCATAATATTCCTATATGATCTGCGAGCTTTAGCTAGAGTATGTATCTATAGGTACATTTAGTAGTAGTAGCTTTGCACTTGGAACAATACCATGTTTGATCATCATTCTGTACAACTTTCTTTTTACATTGTTTTCCATCTAACTCAAGGGGGCAAGATGGATAGCATAATGAATTTGTTTTTATGTATTGCACTGTTGCTTTTAGAGTGCATTGGAAATTTTGTTTCACATTGGTAGTTTGCTCTTCAATATCAACAATTATTTTCCTCGTAAGCACGAGAGGTGCATCCAACGACTGTGTATTCAATGGAGTGACATTAGTCCCATTCTGTTCAAACCATGATTTGAGTTGTTCTACCTCCTCTATTCTTGGGTTTACAAATAGGTGGGTGCTTGCTAACGTGCTTATGACCTTGCCATTATACTCAGTGACTCGACCATTTTTTATTGCAAGTATAGCCACATGTTTTAAGTGATACATCTCCTACAGTTGCTTGCCTTCCTTTTCATTTGTTGGACCCCATAAAGTAATATTAATGGTAGATGAAGAGGTATCTATCAATTTGATGCTCCTTCAAAGAACTTCAGTCCCATCCCTCCTCCTTATGGTTGAGCTTGGTTCCACACATAGGACTATTCCAATAACATCAATAAGGATATTATTGTTCAATTCTAAAATTTCCTTGAAGGGTGTGAAAGAGAGCTGATGTTTGGGAATTGCAAGGTCATCTTTTGAGTGAGAAATTTTGGATTCCTCGACTAAACAAATCTCAAGCTGGTTATTCAATTTGTTGTACAACCTATTAGCTGACTTAATAGTTCCACCATATATTGTATATAATTCTCCAAAATGTACATTCATGTAATGAAGGTTTGCAACTTCATTAAAGCAGGTTACTCATATTTCAGTGCACTCACAATCAATAATATCAAAAGAGAAGACCTACCCTTGTCCCTTCTATGTGTTGAAGCAGTGCATCTATTTTTTCATGGTAACATGGCCCTTTATAAGCCACCTTGTTTGAAATGGATTCAAATTTCTAATAGGCATAATATTGGATGGAAGGTCTTTCTTTTGTAGGGATGAGCATAACCCAAAAAGTTCCCTTTGAGCAGGTGGCTTTGTTACCATAGTAGTGTTACTCATGCTAGTAGATGGAGTAGTTGAGGTTGTAGAATTGACTTTTTGGGCTTTCTCTTCAAACAGGTAGGCGGGTTGACCAATGATGTCATGATGCAAACATGTGATTTCTAATTTGGAGATGACTATCCACCTATAAAGATAAAATGAGTAAGTATTTTGAGTACAAACAAATGTGACATAGTGGATAAAAGATGCTAAGCTACAAGTTGTTATTTAGAATTTTGTAGAAGAGCATGCAAATATCATGGCTCACCCTGAATTGTAAAGAATAGGGCAACTATATCCTATCATTTTGAGTATTGATCCCTTCTGGAGTTCTTTAGAAGCTATGCACTAGTTGTACTTTGTTGGAAGTGTAGCATTTTGGTTATGTACCCCATTAGAGAGCTCCACTCTATATAGATCAACCAATTTGGGGCCATGGCCAAACAATGCAATTTCTAATCCTTGTAGATGGGGTTGCAAGTTTAGGTTTCCATCATTCATCCTCTTGATTGCATTCTTAGTCAAGGAATATTTTGTCAGGAGAGGTGGTTGCGGTAGTATAACACTGTGACCAAGGCTTGTAGATGTGGCTTGTACTTGTTGGGTTTGTTGTTCAAAGAGGTTGGCGGGTTGGCCAATGATATCTTGTTGCAAACATGTGATTTCTAATTCTGATATGACAATCCGCCTATAAGTGTACAATGAAGAAGTATTATCAATAGGACGAGATGTGACACAATGGAGTTCAAGAATGATAAACTATAAGTTTTGATTTTGCATATTGTATCAAATCACTAAAATATGATGGCTCACCTTGAATTGCAAAGAATAGAGCAACTATATTTAATGAGTTTAAGTATTGATCCCTTTTGTAGTTCTTCAAAATCTATGTGGTGGTTGTACTGTTTTGGAAGTGTAGCCTTCTGCTTATGCACCCCATCAAAGAGTTGTAGTATATAGTGATTGGTTGGTTCAAGCCCATGTCCAAACATTGAAATATCTATTGCTTGTAGATGGGGTTGCAGGTCTACGTTTCCATCATGGATCATCTTAATTGCATTCTCAGTCAAAGAATACATTGTGCCAAGAGAGCGAACTAGTCCTTGCAAAAGTAAATTGTAGGTGGCAACTATTACTTACTTTAAATGACGTATAAAAAACATACTTTGTGAAGTACAAAATTAATATGTTGTATAGCCAACAAAATATAGCTAACTAATTTGATAATATTTGAAAAAGCCACAATGTTGTTGAATGTGACCATGCAAGCAGTAGTTTAAATAAAAGTGTGTATAGAAGTTACATAGAGTAAAAGTGAATTTAGAATAATACCTGCAAATGTGATTTTGAATAGGTGTGTATATCAAAATAGTGGCCTTTGGAAGTTAGCTTGCTGCATTTGTAAAGAAAAAAGAAAGAGAAAGTGTAGTGAGTAAAAAAATTAGTTCACACAATTAAGTAGTCCAAGTAAATTGGAAGCACTATAGATGTTTGAATATGCATTCTATGCTAACGGCACAAGAGGATACATGCTTTTGAACAAATGGATATAACACTAGTGTGTTATTAGCGAGGGATAAACAATGAAGGAACATACAATAAAATTAAAGAAAGCTACTTGGTTCACAGAGTGTTAATCATTTTGGGGTACAATGGAATTAGGACACCTAACTATACTCTATACTCATTATGCTAAGTAAACAAGCCTAACACGTTTAACCTATTATTGGAGAGCACAAATTTTATGTGGATTGTGTCCTGGTTAAGGAAGCAAGCACTGTGTAGATCATCTTTGTAGCTATAAAGAAAATACAGGGTGGTGGCTTATTTTATTTTATGAACCTTCATATGGGAATATGTGTTCTATGGTGTATACATTTATTATGTATGTTAATATAGTATACTAGAAATGTGAAATATGTTAAAAGAATGGACTTTGTTTAAATTACTACTTTATTGTAAAGTTTGTGGGTTTGAGGAAGTGAGTACAATATTATCATTCTACTAAGTGAACAAATTGTAAGGAATGTAGGTGCAAGAACGAGACAATTAATGAAGGAGAGATATAGTGTTTGTTGGTGATATATATTTAAAAAGTGATATAAATGAATTGTTGTGAACACAATGGTTAGACTATGCTTAGTTGAAGTGAAATGAGGAAAGGTTTGCAACATATTATATGCAAACTACTATTCTTAATTATATGCAATTGAAGATGCCATTTGTTTTTGGAATTTAGACATATGGGTCAAGTAAAGAGATACAAATCAAAAGAAAAAGTCAAGAACCAAGATGCAATATGATAGTAAGAGAACAAAGTATGTGTATATATTTTTGAAGCAAAAAAAGTGTTACATGGTATTGTAGTAGGTGACATATTGCATCTTTTTATTGTGAGGCAAAGTGTCTTGTTCACAGTATATTAGAGCTTACATTTCTTTTAGGGATTTACAAAATATCCAACTATCCATAAGTTGGTAAAAGTTGAAGTTACATGGTTATATCACATATTATATACATATTTATAGGGAGAACGTATCTTAGATATGATT
This sequence comes from Sequoia sempervirens, assembly GCA_007258455.2. Taxonomy (NCBI): domain Eukaryota; kingdom Viridiplantae; phylum Streptophyta; class Pinopsida; order Cupressales; family Cupressaceae; genus Sequoia; species Sequoia sempervirens. The sequence continues at coordinate 7,334 of VDFB02254096.1, read as the reverse complement.
CAAGTAATTTTGGAACGCTTCTTTAATGTAGATAGAACCACCTTGTTCGTATAACTCGTCTACTTTCATTTCACGAAGGAAAGTACAAAAGGAACTCAACTTCTCACAAGTTGAATGGAACTCATGTACTGTTACTTCCATTGACTGAATGTCCAAATCCTGGACACTTTGCATGTTGTGAATAGTGGCCTTTGCTTGTTGTAGCAAGTCAAGGCAACTAACTGTAATGCCATTTGAAAAATCTTGTATATGGCTTGTAGAATTTCCATTGCCATTGATTGACAGTGTTGAGTTGGTCGACAACATAGGGCCATTGGAACTACTGGAGATGTCAATAATCTCCATTGCCAGTGAGTGATGATGTTGAGTTGTATCTTATAACCTATGTTGCAATAATATATGTTTTTTGTTAGTGTTAAACCCCATGCTGCAATAATATATGTGTTTTTTCAGTGGTAATTTATCAATTTTTTTAATTCCACTTATGAATAATAATTATTGAACATACTATTATTATTAAAAATATATATATTTATTAAAACTTATGAATATTCATCTATATATTTAAAAGTCAAATAATAATATTATTAAAATTTACATATATGTATATATAATTTATATATAACATAAATTATAATATAATAATTATTCAAATAAATTAAAAATTAAAAATTAAAAAAGATTTATGCATATAATTTATTATTTATATATTATATTTACTATATATTATAATAAAATAATTATTCAAATCTTTAAAAATTAAAAATAATATTTAAAAAATCTAAAATATTGATACTAATATTTTTCAAATATTTATAATCTTTGTAAAACCAAATAAGTTATCTGCTTGCTAATAAAAAGAAATTACCAATAAACAAATAGTAAGTAGTCATTTAAATTTCAGTTCAAAATAGTAAATAGATTTAGTTGTGTTTTTCCTCACAATAATTGAGATAAGTGTCTTGACTATCCAATACATTTTAGAAAAAAGGATCCGGGAGCTAAATAATAAGGGTACCCAAGGTAAGTGTCCCAACTATCCAATATAAAAAGAAACCGTGAGTTAAATATTCTGACTATCAAATAGTCATTTTTTTGGGAACCATGCGGTAAATGTTTTGACTACCCAATAGAATTTTCTCAAGAACTAGTGAGGTAAATGTGTGGTTACCCAACAAAATTTCTTCTACAACCGATCAGGTAAATATTTTGACTACCCAATAATGTTTTTGTTAAAATTAGAGCAAGAATTTTATGAGAAAATAAATAGTAAAGTAAATATTTGACTAATCAGTTGAGTTTTATGGAAAATCAACAATCTAAATATTTTGACAAGCCAACAATGATTTTCCAGAACCAGTAAGAGATATACTGTTTATTTTAAGTCGCAGGGTTTGGTGAAGAGAGTAACTTTGATTTTGGTAACAATAAGAAAGGACATCTTCCAAATCGGAGAGGTGTGTAATAAGGCTATTTGTTTTTGAAGTTTGTACAAAGATTAATTCAATGTTTAATCACTCATAAAGCAAATTGCGGTAATATAACATAAAGTGATCTTTGCAGAAAATTAGTAGTCATCAATTTTTGCGAAAAATGCAACATTTCATACCCAATTCCCTTGAAAAATATTCAACCTTACCCTCCTTTCGAGAAAATTACACCTTTTATACTTGTTAGTAAATATCATTTTTAAAATGCTCAAAAAGTCACATAGGCATTACATTTCCACAAACAAAAATTCGTGACAATGTCATCTTTGCAGGAAAAATGGGTGTGAGAGAAATTTGGGTGCAAAACCAAAAGAAGGATAGGAAAGGTTTGACGCCCCTCAAAATTATGTGAACCTAAACTTGCAAAAAATTACATTTGAGGAATTGTTACAAAAAATATAGCATGATAAACCTTTGCACGTTTTGGGTTTACATAGATAATTTTTTTGCAAAAATCCAAACTAGATGAGTTTTGTGAAAGAAGGCGACATGAAGAACTTGAGACAAAATGAACATCAAAATTCCCATAAGCCTAAGCTTTGCAAAATTTTAAACTAAGGTGATTTACAGAAAAATGGTGTCCACCTATCCTACAAATTTTAAAGTTATGTGAAGTGTTTTGGTTTCAATTGACAGCCGATATGTGTTTATTACTACAGTATTAGTCATCTTGTGAAAAAAATTGATGTTGAATTTATTATTGCCATGGGAGCAAAGCATGCTATGTAAAAAGTTGACCATTTACATATAAATAGACACAAGTTTATTGAAGAGCAGAAGAACGGATGGAATAAAGAGATAGAGAGCAGAAGAGTGAATGGAGTTAAGTCAGAAGTATCATGAACTGTGTGGAAGCCTTTTCCTAGTGCCTGCTACATAGTCTCCTGAGGTTTGATTAGAGTAAATTGACTGCTTCCAGTGGTAGTCTCCATAGAAGCTTGTTTCCAGCAAATTAACTGCTTCCAGTGGTAGTCTCTATAGAAGCCTATTTCTGAAAAATTAATTGCTTTCAATGGTAGTCTCCATAGAAGTGTGTTTGTGGTGAATCACATAAATCAATTTGTAGCGAAAATCAGCGGTGGGTGGCATTTCAAATATTTACCAAAAGGAGTAAAGGCTTGCCAAATATTTACCAACTCAGTAAATGCAGAAGAATGGAATTTAAGGCATCTAGAAGGTGCAATTTCATTGCTGTCAAATCTAGAAGGTGCATTTCCATCGTTGTGGCTCTGAAAGCATTCCGATGACACACTTGAAAAAAAAAAGGATGACTGCTCACCCAACTCATCCATGCATTGATTACCTGAGACCATTTGGTAAGTGAGTTCAGCATTAAACAGGAACCACAACAACTTGACGTAAAACCATGCCGATGTGAGACTTGTTTCAAGCCAAACCTCATGCAATATAGCCTATCGGCTAATTATAGTATTTTAAATTGAATAAAAATAAATGTTAATTTTGTTAATTATAGTATTGACATAATATTTAAAAATGTCAAATTAATGTTAATTTTTATTAAAATTATATAAATAATTAACATTATAATGTAAATTATATGATAATGCATGTCTATATTCTAACTTAATAGAATAAAAGATACTATAAAGATATTATAAATATAAAAGAAAAATCAAATGATATTATAATATAATTAAAAAAATGATAATTATATAAATATAAAATTTATCTAATAATTGTGTTAGATAATAATATGTATAATACACTATAAATCTATTATATTATATTAAATAATATTTATTGATTATATAATATTTTTTTTATTTTTTTAAAAAATTATTTTATATTAAATAAAATATAAGTGAAATGAAATTATTATATAGTATAAGTAAATGAAAAAAATAAATAATAATTATTTAAATATAAAATTTATATACTAGTTTTGTTAAATAACAATATGCATGTTATAATTTATGTGAAATATAAAAAAATAAATCTATTAATTGTCATAAATAATAATAATTTGGTGTAAATTTTATAACTTGGAGAAATAATGATGGAAGTTATATAAACAATAGTTGAATGTACCCAAGCTTGGTTAGGTCAAGTAACATGGTAGAAGAGAAGGATTATTGATTTTAGAAAAAACTCACCATTCTATAAGAACATGCACCAGTTACATGAAATTTTATAGGACCTTCATATTTTATTAAGAAATTATGAATTTAACTTTTATAGTTTATGGGGCATTTGGAATCTCTATGGTTTGTCTTCATGTGAGTCTCGACCCCTTGTAGCCCTTAATACCCTCCATAAATCAAGTAGTATTGGTGTGGGGACTTGACATGACTTTATGACTCTAGCCAAGAGTTGGTTGTATGACATTACCAAAGAAACCTGTGATTAAAAAACTAGAGAGGAATCATGAATTCCTTTGACTGCTTTGACTCCAGCTGCTCCACACGTCACCCTCTAAGTTAGGCTTAAAATTGTATGGTGCTACTTTATTGTGTGGTAAAAGTTATTGAAGGCTACGAGCCTTTTCAATGCTTGATAATTTGTTTATAAAATTGAGAATCATGACAATCCTGTTTATACTTATTAAAGTAACGGTCTTAAGTATAGTAAATTTGATTTCTTAAATATAGGCAAAATAAGTCTTAGTTCTGAAAAATAGGCAAAATAATAGTTCATTTTCACTTTTCCTAAAAATCCTCCAATAACACACAAAACTTCTTAGCCAATCATATTAATGAGAAATAATTTTTATAATTTATAAATTAAATATTTTGTAAGTTCACTTTATAAAATTGAATTTTATTTTATTTCAAAAGAAAATATTGTTTTTGATTGGTTGAAAGCTAACTTATTAATAACTAATTAACCAAGAAAAATAAAAATTATTGCAATATATTGCTAAAGGAAAGTACTAATAATTGGTTTATTAGAGGAATAATCACTCGCTTAAAACTTATTTTTTAATTACAAAAAAATTAAAATATAGTTAAAACAAGGCTGGGTAAGGGAGATGCTAGAGGAAACTCTTGAAAATAATGATCAAAATAATGTTGGAATTGGAGGGAATTTTGAGGGGTCACAAATAATTTAAATTTGTTTAGATACACAAGAAGTTTGATTTAGCAGTTTGTGGTAAATATTAATCAAAATTAAAATTAAGAATGAAGAACAAGTTTATAATTATAATATGATAAATTTAATTGTATTTAAGAGGTAAAGAATTATTTCTTTACAAATTTAAAGAAATAAGATCCGCTTAAATTTAAAGAAGAGATTCAAGGGATATGGTTGAGGCTTGACTTATTAATATAAAGAAATGTTTTGGGTTTTAAGAGTTGGTCGTTAATAGAAAAACTCATATTAAGATGTTTCAGCTTGATGATAGAGCTTCTTTGTAGTGGAAACATTTGAATACTTTCAAAAGATATGTACTTGAAGAATTAACATGCAAAATATTTGAAGAATAGTTTCATAAGAGGTACTTTTAAGCTACTAATAGGAAAAAGAAGAAAGTTGAATTCTAATTATTGCAATAGAGGAATAGTTTAGTGGCTAAGTATGAAAATAATTTGTTTAGTCTAGTACTACATGAGAGATGAGAAGACTAAAGTAAGCAAGTTTAATTTGAGTTTGAAAAAGGTGATGCACAATGTGAACATGACTAATCTCTTAATTTAAAGTGTTATCATTTAATTTGTTTTATAAAAAAAATGCCTACAAAGGGAGCTAATAGCATTTTGGTTTATACCAAGGGATTTATTGGTGGATGGTAGAATTGAGAAAAAAAAACCTTTGCTATAGATTGTCTAGAATCAAGAAAGATTAAGGATCAAACCATAAAGTATATATTTAAATAAATAACGAATGCATTGATTTGCAATTAAATCACTAATTAAGGTAAGATTTACAATGAAGCAATTTTAATCGAGATTGATTATGATTCTTATTAATAGTTTTATTTCCCTTAAAATAATAAAATTTTGTGAAATATTAACTCAAAAATTAAGAGAATGGGAAAAGGTGAAGTTGGGCATAAGCAAAAAGTGTCACATTTTTCAAAGGATAGAACAACTAGAGATAAATAATTTGGGTTCTTGTCTACCAAAGTTTATTTGTTAGTTATACTCTTAGGATCCAATGATGTTAATAATGAGATGGACTGGTTACAACAACACCAAGCTTAAGTTAATTACATGAGCAAGAAATTATTGTATCTTGATAACCAAGGATGTTTAGCCATGCTTCAAGGTATCACTAAGAAAGGAAAGTTGGTAATTGTTGTTAATTAAATGAAAAGGGAAATTATAAGTGGTTATCAACTATTTTTGTGCAAACTAAATATATGAGAATTAAAGAGAAAACAACAAAGTATGAGTATCCTTTGTTGCAAGAATACATAGATGTATTTCCTAAAGATTTAACAAGGATGCCTCCTAAACGAGAAATTAATTTCTCTATTAAAAATCCTACCATGAGATACATTTATTTCCAAAGCTCCTTATTGGATGGATGTAAGTTCTAATTTGCAAGAACTAAAGGTACAACTAAATGAATTGTTGGGAAAAAAATTGATCATTCCTAGTGTGTCTCTATGATGTCTCATTTTCCAATAAAATTCCATGATGACCTAAATTACATTTCTCATTTCTCATGGGGCTTAGGAAAACAAAATAGGGAAAATAAATTTATATTTAAGTATGTTGTGAGTGGCTAGGTTATGGGGTCACAAACCTTATGTAATAATGTTTACAATTTTGAAGTGGTATTAGCAAAAAGGTTTGTGTGTGGGTTTATTTTAGTAAGAAAAGGGAAAATTTTCAAATTTATCTATTTAATCAAAGCTTGGGATTGAGGGTGGTATGCTTCTTTGTCCATTAATTTTAGTAGAATAGATTCTATACCCTATTCATCTATCATTAGTAATTGGAGGGAAAAAACCCCTTGATTTCCATATTTGGTTAGTGGAAAAAATCCCTTAAACCAATCATGGGCAACTTAACATAGGGATTGCAATTAAGCTTTACTAAATTACTATTTGAGAAACCCCTAAAAAGCATATTTTTCTAATTTTTAGGTAGCTCTCTTAGCACCTAGGGTTTGTAATTATGAGGTGGCTCCTATAGCACCATAGGCTATAGATTCATCATATTTTTTTATAATATTATTGTTGTTGTTTTTTTCCAAAAGTATAGTAAACTAAATTGACTATAAGTACAATTTCTATTGTAATAAGAGGAATAATTGGTTATTGTGATTTGTTGTGTTGACTATTCATTTTGCAAGACTTTATATGTCATTTTTGCATTTTCTATTAAGTATATTACCTATTGTAATAGATCTAATTGAAATTAATATGTATTCATTGGAGTTCCATGGATTTAAATCAATGAAAATATACAATATCCCTAGTCAAAGATACTACAATGGTATTAGAGCCATGGCCATGCTATCATATAGGGGAAAATATCAAAACTCTACATTTGCCAACTAGTAGTGGGAATTCAAAGGGAGAAGTTATGGATCATCTGATTGAACTAATGAAGCAATTGGACAAGCTAGTAGAAATTCAAAATAACATGCAATATCTATTTATGAAAATATGGAGGAATAGAAACGAGTTGAGAGAGAGGAAGAGCTAGGTTTAAAAACTCAAGATTGTTACAAGGGAGATCGAGCAACAAGATCACAAAGAATCATTCATGAAGGAAGGAGAGAAGTTAGAAGCATATTCACAAGAAACTATCAAGGAGAAATAACCGAGTACAATTTTTGTAAAGGAAAACAAAAATTATAAACCGAGGATCACCAAGAGGACCATATTACTAGATTTATTAATACTATAGAGAAAAATCCATCCTAAGAGAC
>VDFB02254095.1:0-24529 GCA_007258455.2 Sequoia sempervirens | reverse complement strand
TAATTGCAAAAATAGAGCAAATTGTGCAAATCTGCAATCCTGTAAAGCAAAATCATTAAACAATCTTTTATAAATTGTTTGTGATTTCTTGCTATTTTTAGCAGATTTTTTGTTGACTTTTCCTCTTGGTCGGATTTGAGACCTATCTTGGAGAGATAAGGTCTTTTTTGAGCTTTTAAAGCAAGATCAGCCTATTTTTAGAGGCTTGATAGTGTGATCATAAAAGCAGTATGCTTTTTTCTGCTTTTGGGCAGTTTTTTGAGATAGTTTGAAAGCCTTTTCCTTGAGCCTTTTTCGGAGCTTGGATTAGGGTTTCTGGAGAGTTATGTTTTGATAGACTTAGTCTTTTTAGCTCTCAGTAGTTCAAGTCAGAGTCTCTTTCTCATACACATTTTTTGAGCTTGTAAACCTTTTTGGTACTCAGTTTCAGATTCAGGCAAAGACTCTTCCAACTTTTAATAAGAATAGCAGATTTCTCCTTCTTATCTTTTGTCTCAGATTTTGTAAATGGCAATCTGATGTAATTGTGATTTTTCAAATCAGAATCCTTTTATGTCTTGTTATAAGGTTGTGTTTCAGAATTACATATTCCAGGTTGTATGATGTATTTTTTTTCTAGATCTTCATGCAAATCACTGATGAGATATGTGCCAATAAGATTGTGAGAATTACTGTAATAGAAGAGTTGTTATGAGTGGTTAAGTCTAGGTTTTCATAAGTTTGGTGAATCATCAATTAAGTTATAGACTTTACTTTCAAGTTATCTTTTATCCCTTTCCCCAGAGGTTGTTTTAGAATAGTATTCATCATTTAGAGAACCAGCTCACTTTGGAGATTCCTCTTTCATTCAGATCACCCACATCTAAAAGAGGTTTACATGTTTCAGTAGATTGTTGAATATTGCATTCAGTAGGGTGCAAATTTATTGACAATAGGTTTCTACACCAACCAACCTCATTAAATCAAAGGATCCACTACCACCATGATAGTATATAATTAGATGGGACACAAACACACACACTCGCACCAAACACATTGGGAGAAGGCTTACACATATGCCATACATAGAGTATACACTTATCACACACATCACACAAAATACACAACCAACATCACAAGATGGATCAATCACAAGTCCTCATTGGGCATAAAAACCTATGGCACATAATAAGGTCTTCATTGGGTAAACTCACCAATGACTTAACACAAAGGTTATCATTGGGAAAACTCGCCAATGACTAAACACAAAAATCATCTTTGGGAAAACTTTCCAATGACTAAACACAAAGATCATCTTTGGGGAAACTCACCAATGACAACACAAACATGCTAGACACTAGGATAAGATGTTAGGGTGCTAGTTAGGGGGTGTCATTATGGTTCTCAATGATATCACATTATATGGAATCTATTACTCCTCTCATATGAATGAGGATACTTTATCTTACAAGACCTAAGCTTCCCAAGATATCACATGCATTTTTGTATCTGCTTTATTGATTGCTCCCTTAGCATTTGTGTAGGATCATTTTAGCCCCTACATCAACCTTTTTCCCTCTTAGGATGCTCAAAGGCTCACTTTTCAGCAACTACCCTCACATGTCAGCTTTACGTTACACCTTGTGCTTTTCCCATTCATGTTGTTTTGTAGTGTGATGTGTCTAGACACTAGCGTTCTGCACAGATGTCTACATGCCACGCTAGCATCCTGTGACATTTCAATGCTCAAATGACCATTTGTATGCATGTTCACCACTTGTCACCTCCTTTGGTTAGTGCTAATAGCTTGAGATGCCTTGTAATCGCCCATGAAATTTATTTTTGCTTCTCTTATCCCTTTAAAAGTTATCTTTTCAATCCATTTGGTCTTTTGGCTCCTCTCTTCTACCTCTAGCTTCATTCCAACTTCTAGCTTCTCTCACAACTCCATACAACTTGTTACAGTATCACTCTCACATCCTTTCAGCTCTCTTGGATCTTGCAGCTCTACCTCCCTTGTCTTGCACCATTGAGCATCTTGGGATTTGTCACATCCCCTAACATTTGCATCTTTACTTTATGATATGGGTTCTCCTCCTTGAGTGAGGTTTGCTTTTATCACTCATACTTGGTGGTGTGGGTTCTACTCCTAAAGTGGGTTTTTCTTTCACCACGCACTTTATCCATTTCGGTTCATTTCTCTTGATCTATCTAGCTGTCCATGGAGGTGGGAACACCAAAAAAAAATAGGGATATGATTGAGGCAAACCCCTATACAGCCCCAACACTTTCTTGAAATATTACACATGCAGGTTTGAAGACATTCATGTATTGGAGGCTTCATCACTTGCGTAGTTGTGAGCATTTCCTTTCTATCTATTATTCTCTTTATCATTTCTATTTTACTTTATTTCGGCTTTATCACATTCTATTATTTCCCAGTACTTTTGAAGTTCTTAGTAATTGGATTATAAGTAGCCACTTTGTCATTTTCTATGATATTATTGCTTTCTAGTCCGTAAGAGATGCTAGCACGCCTTTGGGATTCCAGTGTGCCACGTTGTCATTTATATTTTGTGTTGTTGTCCTTTGGTCGAGAGCTTGTTAGTTTTTCTAGAAAATCTTTGTGACTTTCTATTTCTGATTCTAGAACTCTTGCACTTTTCCTGAGGTAGTTTACGAAAATTTGCCCCATGAGACTCTCTTAATGAAGAGAACTCGTGAGTAGAAAATCCCCTTCTCTACATTTTGGTGAACCTAACATGAAGAGGAAAACTAGAATTTATTTACCCCTACTTCGTGGGGTCATAACTTTTGACTCGATCCTCAGAATTGAGAACCGTTTGCACCATTGGAAAGGTCTCCTAGAGAACTGGTTCAATCCCTAAAACACTATGCCTTTGGCTATTGAATTTTAGGGACCGATGTAAGTTCCTACCTCAAATTTCGCTCTGAAAACCTCTGAAAATGAAAATTACTAGAATCTAGAAAATATCAAAAAAATTAGAAAATCTAGATTTTTAGTTTTTCTTACTTCTATCGCCAAAATGAATTTAATATCTTCTTTTATTAGTTCAATATCTAATTTTGTTCAAACTGTTAATGATGTTCCATTTCATGCATGTGATGGTGACTTGGCCTTGCTTATGTCACTTGATATCTTTGATCCTTCTAACGAAAGTCCTTTGGCTTCAAAGGATATTTTGTCACAAGAAGATGAAATCATTGATACCTTTCTTAATGTTACTCTACCTTCTATTCATTCCAATGCACTCTCTTCTAGAGATGTTGCATTTGTGAATGATGAATCTCCCTTTCATTCTAATGCACTCTCTTGTAGAGACATTGCATTCATGAGTGATGAATCTCATCTTTGTTTTGATGCACTCTCTCCTAGAGATGATGCATTAGCAAATGATGAACCTCCTTCCACATTTGATCCTCCCTGGATTGATGTTGAGAATATTTCTTCAAATAATTATCCTACTACTTGTGATGATTCTGTAAATGTAAACTATGTATTTGTTTCCCCTCAAAGGCCTAAGAGACCAATCATTTACATGACTCCAACTATTCCTTCTCCTACAAGGATTTGTTCTATCAATGGTGTTCCATTTGATGGTGATTCTCCTGATCTTTCTAAGGCTCTGTCTTATAGAGTGGTAGCCCATACTTATGAGAATAGAATGAATAAATAAACAAGCCTTCGTCAAGCTCCTAAACCTATGACTAAAGCACCTGTAGACACTGAAAAATGTCCTAAGTCTGCGAGTGCCATTTTTCTTTATCATCGTCCTTCGATAATTGAATAATTTTAATTATCCAATTATGTTTGCTCATATCCTTCTATTAATTAAATAATTAGAAATTATTTAATTAATTCACATTCTTATTTCTATCCTAATCGATTAAATAAATTAATCGCATCACTAATTCCCCCTCTTCCTCAATAGTTAAATAAATTATGTTATTTATTTAATTATTCCTTTATCACCTTTTCACCTATAGTTAGATAATTACCATTAATTATTTATCTATTCACCTTCCTTTAATTCTTCTATAGTTAAATGATTATCAAAATTATTTAACTATCCCATGTCACTCCCCCTATTAAATAATTAATCTAAATTAATTATTTAATGTCTAATTTGCATCTCCCCATTTAATTAAATGCTCCTCTTTTCATTTTTTTGCCACTTGTCCCCTTCTTCCATTTTCCTCCATTTTTGAATAAATTATTTAAAATAAATTATTTATGCACCACCCAATCAAAGATGCCCTGTCATAGCCTTCATTGTTATCATAGTCGTCAAGCATCATACCTGTCATGATTCCTCCAATAATAGCATATTCTTGGTGCATCAATCTTGTACCATTGATCTTGGCATCTTTCTAGAAGTTTGATCTTGACCATCCATTCTGTAACCTCCCTCTCATGCATCTTGGACCATTGATCTTGGAATCCTTCTAGAGGATTAATCTTAGTTGTCCATTTGAAAGGTTGTCTATAAAAGCAACCCTCCCCCTCCATTTTCACCTTAATAGCTAATCTTCTCCAACTTTCTTGCTTACTATTTACAAGTTTTGCACAAGTATTCCAACAAATCGAGGGAAAAGTTGCATAAGAAGGAGAGCAAGGGAAGTGAATCAACTAATATGGGGAGTAATTTATTTTATGCTTTGCATTTCTAGCTCTCTCCATTATTTTGTATTCTCTTGTTGATGAGGTCTTATTAGTCTAGAGGTGTTAGATGTCACTATTATAGGCTAGAAATTAAGAAACCCCATCTCACATTGGTGAACCTGATGTGAACATACTTTTTTGCAAATTTTTCGGATGGATTTAACTTGTTTTTCAAGATTTTGAGTATGGAACAACATAATTGTCAAGCACATTGATGCATTTTCTTAGAAGTGACACATTTTTCAAACACAATGATGTACTTGTCCTAGAATGATGCATCTACAGGAGGTACCCGTGGGCGAGAAAATTTAAATTCAAAAATGTGACACATCTATCAAATGTAGCAACACAATCGTCTACTAGGTAAAAATTTCTAGTTTTAATTTTTTTTCTTCTTTCTTTTGATTTCTGTGAGTAGAATAGGGTTTTTGAGTTCTAATATTTTTTCTGTAGTGTGTGGCCTTAGGTGGGGACTCCCAAAACTGTTTCCTTGTGAAGCAACAAAAAAATTGACTTCTCAAGTTTCTAGTTTATTTGGGTTTTAGTTTAAATCTTTTCCTTCATTTTGGTTTAGTTGGTAGATTCTAGTTTTGGTTTTGTGCTAACCTCCTTTGGTGCTAACTTGGATTTTGTGCAGCTTTTTCATTGGTCCAAGGCTTTTCTTTTGAGACTACTAACAAATGGTTTTGCAGGCTCGAATGTCCAAGAATTACATTTTGAAACCACTTTGATTGTTTTAGATTAGAAAACATTTCATTTTGGTGCTCTAAAATGAATGAATGTCTTTCTCACATAGCTTTAATTAGAGGGTAAAGAACACCATGTCTTAGTGTTTGAGGGTGGTAGGTATTATGCTCTCACCTTGTGAAAACTCAATGATCAGAAAGCCAGACCCATCCGATTTTGTGTTTACCCATTAGAGGGTCTGCCTTAGTGGGAAAAAGTACACACCCTAAGGGAACAACCCAAGCAATAACGGGCTAAATCCAAGTCCTTTTGAACCATTATATAAATTTGTGGTTGCAAGGAAAGTTTGTAGTTAATAGGACGGTACGTGATAGTTCTCCTCCAGTATCTTTATGATACGAGAAACCCTTGTTCTAAGGGATAGGAGACCTCTCAAGGGAGTTTATCATCGTATCCCCTGAACTGGATTCCCTTACTAGACACCTTTTGTTTTTAGAAGCCTAGCCATTTTCAGTCGTTGTTTGGTATGGTGTAGGGTACAGTAACATGCCTGAAGTTACTCACTATTGACCCCCTTGAGTAGAGATAGCAATTCCTGGGAAGTGACTACCTAGAAATCCAAAGTTGGTGTTCCCGTAGAAGTGAGTGTCATGGAGGGGAGCCAGTGCCACCAAACTTCTAAGCTATCTTCTCTCAAGAAGGAGAGGTGTTCAACACCAATCTGGGGTATTTCAATGGGCCTATACCAAGTATGCAAACCCTTTCCTACTAGGATTGTGCTTGTTTTCATGTTACAATTTCACATCAAACCAGTCCTAAACAAAGTGATTAATACTTTTTGTTGTGTTTTCCAGTCATACTTTATCATAAATAGTCAAAAACTTGGATCAAAACCACTGAAAAACACTAAAACTATCAAAAACACCATTCTAGAACCGCAACTGTCAGACACAGACTCGCAATTATCATTGTGAACTGCAACTGTCAGCTTAAAAATTGTAATTGTCATTCTAAAATGCATTTTCTAGAAATAGACCCTCTTTTGTCAACTTGAGCTGCAACTGTGAAACGCAACTGATAGAAACTGAACCATAATTGTTTGCTAAATAAAATTTCCTAAAATTTGTGTCTAGAGTCTAATCAAAACTAGTTTATAGTGACCTTTGTCAGATAAACCAAAGACCTCCAAGTCTTCCCAACTAATTTTACCATACCCATTAGTAAAACCTTGCATTATAGGTTTCATTCCTTCATCCCTTGCATTGCACAAATTAAACCTTGAGTTTTAGGTTGCCTCTAAACCTTCTAATTTTGAACATAGGGAGACCTTTGAGCCTTTGAAAATTCTTGGTACTTATTCTATTTGTCATTGACCATTGTCCTTGTCATTGTCTTTTCATTGTCACTTTGTCAAGTTGAGTCTTGGTCTTTTCTCTTGGTCTTGGTTGTCCTCTTATGGTCAATGACATTTGGAATTTGTTTTCTTGGATTTACATTAGCTTGAGTGCCACCCTTTGTTTAAAATTTTAGGGTTCCTTTGCATTAGATCACCCTCATTTAGACTACCCTTCCTTAGATTGCACTTTACCCCTTATTCTAAAAATACAAAAAATAGCTGTGTGCCTTAGTATCATATCAATCCCTCATTATCCTTGCATTTTCATACCCGAAAATACAAAAAAATGAAAAAACATAGACTAATCTCATTAGTATCATTTAGTCACATTATCACTTTCCTTGACCATCAATCAATCTTGTAGTGTCCTTCAACATCCATTATCTGGTATCATCTGCAGTATGTCACCTCCCTTCCATCCATCAGCCAAAGTGCCAATGCCAAAATCCGTGTCTTATCAAGATCCAAGACTTTTAAGCATATTTGACCAACTTGTTAGTTCCAATCCAAACAATTTTTTCTATGCATTAGCCAAGAAGGGTGCCAAGTTACCTCAAGGTTATGACATATCAACCATCATAGAACAAGGAACTGAAAATCCATTTGGCATGCCTTCATCACAAAAAATGATTAACATAGCCCTTGGGAAAACTACACACATGACCACTACCACCACAACACACATTCCAAACATCCCAACTCATGCCACTACACAAGGTCCAACTTTCACATTTGGTAGTTCCTCAAACACCATGGGTAGGACTTTCACGAATCCTCTCTTTTAAAACACAAATCAAGGGTCCACATCACAAGGTTCTACACCTTTGATTCAAATTCACACACCCTTGAACCAAAATGCAAACCAAAGTTCCATACCCACATCCCTAAACACAAACCAAGGGCCCTCATTCCAATTCCAAAGTGCACCTTCATTAAATCAACCTCCACAAAATAACCCTAGAAAGGTGTGCATTATCTCATGAAAGACCTCAAGTCAAAACCACAACCAAGGGTCTATTCCACTACTTCAAAATACAAACCAAGGAACCCTTCCATCATTCCAAAACTGCACATAAGGGCCAACACCATCACTTCAAAATATCAACCAAGGGAACATTCCCTCACATCAAAACATCAATCGAGGGCCCACGCCTTCATATCAAAATGTAAATCAAGGTCATATACCCTCATTTTCAAACCAATGATTCAATTCTCAAAATAAAAACATGAATCAAGGGTCCATACCTCAACACCTAACGCTATACCAAATATGAACATGACCTTTGGAACCAACCTAAATACCAATCTCATTCCAAATCAAAACAACTCACATCCATATAACAATCAAGGTCTCATATCACAAAACATCAATCAAAATCCAAACCCAACACATGACCTCAATGGAAACATTATTGCATCACATCAAAACAATTTGACATCATCCCTTGCAGATTATTTGATCCGACACATGCAAACCCTTGAACAACGAATGGCCAACATGCAACTGGGATCCAACAAGAAGACATATTCTATGGAGGAGTTGTGCCCTTTTCCATTTGATCAAACTTATACATGCCACCCTTTCCCCCGCATTTCACAACACCACCATTGCCTAAATATAAGGGGACAGGGGATCCAATAGAACACATCCATGAATTCAACACAGCATGCATGGAAGTTGCACATGACCCCACCTATTTGATGAGGTTATTCCCACAAAGTCTCACAGGGGCAACCTTAGATTGGTTCTCACATCTTCCACAAAGCATCAAAACATGGGGTGAACTCACCGAAAAATTCATCAATCATTTTTCCTTTAACATAAAAAAAGATGTCACCCTTGGACATTCAACTTAAAGGCCCTTCTTCATCAAACACATCCAGTACAATGAGTACCCAGGCACAAAGTCAAAATCAAACACTGAATGCTATTCAAAGCAACCAACAAAGAAGAGGTCATCCCCATGCCAAGAGAACATACACCCCCTTGGGTGAACCTATCAAATTAGTCCTCAAACGAATTTTACAATCCAATGTCATTACACTGCCAGACACCAAGAATTATGAACCTTCCTTGATCAAACTAAATTGGTGGAAAGATGATGAGTACTATGAATACCATCACACAAAAGGACACAAGACATCTAGATGTTGGACACTCAAAAACATCATTCAAGACCTTCTTGACGATCAAACCATTTCAATTGATAATTCACAAGGAAAAACCAATGTTGATCACACAATATTCAAGACCCCTTTGCAAGACCATGATAAAGGAAAAGCCTCCAGTTCAGGGAATAATAACAAGAATGCCAACTATGCAGTTGTCAAACATGATTACAACACCATCATTCTTAATGTGACACCCTTTGATGATCACATTGCCACTATCACCATAAACAAGACAAAGTCAAATTGTGTTTTCACCACCCATAAAAGTGCGATAACTATTCCCAGTCCATCCGCAAGTCCTGAGCCAAAGGGACAATGTAACCTCTTAGAGCAACTAGGGAAAACTCCAGCACAAATCTCTATCTTGGAACTCCTCCACATTTCACCACAACATAGAGAGATCCTTGACAAAGCCCTACAAGAAGCCTATGTTCCCACAAATCTAGATCGCAATGAGTTTCATGCCATGATTGGATACCTCGCTATGCCACACCACGTCACCTTCTCTAAACAATACTTTTTAGCACCAAAATCTGACCATAACAGTCCTCTACATCTAAAAGTATGTGTTAACACACACAAGATTAGATGAGTCTTAGTAGACGGTGGAGCAGGCCTGAATATTTGCTCACTAAAATTAGTGAAGGAATTGGGATACTCTGAGAATTGAATTTTCCACACCAAGAAAATCATAATCAAAGCTTATGATGATATTGAAAGATCTTTCGAAGGCATAATCTCACTCCTAGTGAAGGTTGGCCCAACCATATAGGACACAGTATTTCACGTCTTGGATCTGGATTTACATTACAATCTCCTCCTTGGCCACCCATGGATTCATGCCATGAGGACTATTCCATCCACCTACCATTAATGCCTCAAGTTCCCACATTACGGCACTAAAATCACTATTCCAGGTGACCCTGGTCCTTTCCAATATTGTTCCAACCTCAAAGGAACTGTTGAATGTCAAGTGCCCATCAATCAAGAGGCCTCATCTTCCACTTCACCCACCACTTCATCCCACTACATTGATCCATCCACCCTTGTCAAATCATCCAACCCATTCATTACACCTTCCATGACTAAAATCTAGATCCAAGATAAAGGTTGTGGAGAGTATGATATGAAGTCTCTTTTTCATTGGAAAGCTACCTAAGTCAGTAAAGTCATATGGAAAACCACATCCTATACAACCCAAATTTTTTATCCACAATCCCCCTACCACTTTCACTAAAGGGGGGGAACTTGCTAAGGAATTTCTAGAAGACCACATTCTTACATGGATGTACAAAGAAGAGGAGGATATTGAAACAAAAAAATTAATAATTGAACAGTATCTAAAAGGGTTCCAGATAATGAAATGACATGGATATGATGGGCATAGCGGCCTTGGTCTAAACGAGCAGGGAATGTTGGAACCCCTACAACCTCCTAAGCAAATAAGTCATCAAGGACTAGGATTTGTTCCAGTAAAAGTGACTATCTAAGGTATCGGGAGTGACTATCTAAGGTATCGGGTCACCCTCGAGTGAGGATACTAGTGCTTCAAATGAGAGTGACACACGTGAAGACCCTAGGGATTATAATGTTGATTCCAATGAATATGAGTGGGATTCCCTATCCTCCATGACTTTCATGGACCTTGATAAACTATTTGGGGAATTTGACCAAATGCTTACCTTTGACTCTTCACAAAATTCACCAAGTACCCGTCTGAGCATGTCCTTGGCTAAAGAAGAATGGTCTCAACACTATTTTTGGAAATCCACTAATTTATCCTCCTGGGAGCCTGATGAATCTAGTTCCATCTTTACCCTATCTTCCTACACAATGACCCTTGACAATACCGATGATGGCTTACCTCTTGTCTACCTTCAACTCATAGATTGGGACCAACAAGGACAACCAAGTTTGGACACTTTCGAGAATGATGAAGTTATTGTTGAGTTCATGGGACTTCACAACAGAATACCAAATGGAGATCATAAAGTTGGCTTTGCCATAGAACTCAATTATGTCGCATATTTTGGTGAGGCTATCCTATCATCTAGTCAAAAAAGTGAAAATGAAAAAAGTAAAAATAAAAATAATAGGTCTTCAGGTGAAAACCGAAAGGTGCCTACTAACCATGAAAAATTAAAAATAAAGTATGTATCCAAAGGTGAAAACCTCTCTGAGGTGCCCAAGGATGGAGGACAGGATTTTTTCCCAATAGAACAAGATAGATCGTCATTGCTCATAAAAGAAACAAAAGAAGTCAAAATTAGAACACCAGATAACTCCAGAATAATACAGTTAGCAGCATCCTTGACCATTGAGGAAAAACCTAAGTTCATAGCATTCTTCTCAAAAATACAAGTCAACTTTGCATGGTCATATGCTGATATGCTTGGATTGGATCCTGAATTGGTTCTACCTCACTTACCATTTCTACCAAATTCAAATCCATTCAAATAGAAGTTCAGAAAAATGCACCCCTAGATTGCACTCCTTGTCAAGGTAGAACTCAAGAAGCTCTTGGATGTTAGATTCATTTTCCCGATTGATTATGCAAAATGGATATCAAATCTAGCTCATGTCACCAAACCAAATGGTCAAATTAGAGTTTGCACAAATTTCCAAGACCTCAATAAAGCTTGTCCCAAAGATGACTTTCCTGATCGAACATTGACATCATATTGGATTTAACTGCTAGACATGAAATGCTATCATTAATGGAAAAATTCTTAGGATATAATAATATTAGAATTGTCACTGAAGATCAATCAAAAATAACTTTCACATGCGCTTGGGGAACTTTATGTTGGAATATCATGCCATTTGGACTAAAAAATGTTGGAGCCACCTATCAGAGAGCCATGACTACAATTTTTCATGACTATATGCATGTCCTTATGGAAGATTATGTTGATGAACTTCTATCCAAGTCTTTAGAATGAGGTGGAAACTTATCAGTCTTAGATAATGTTTTCACCCAACTTGAAAAATATCAACTCAAGCTAAATCCAAAGAAATGTGTTTTTGGGGTCCAATCAAGAAAACTCCTACGATATATAGTCTCTTGTGGAGGAATAGAAGTTGATCCTACCAAAGTAAAAGAAATCTTAGACATGCCACCACCAACCAATATCAGTCAGTTAAGCACATTACAAGGAAGACTACAATCAATCTACAAGTTCATTGCTCAGCTAGCAGACAAGACTCATCCATTCCAACATTTGTTAAGAAAAGGAATTCCCTTCAATTGGACTGATAAGTGTCAAGAAGCTTTTGACCAAATCAAGAAGTATCCATTGACTCCACTAGTCCTTATGCCACCAATTGATGGAATACATCTAATACTATATGTGACAGCTACTACATCAGCACTGAGGGCACTTCTAGCACAAAATGATAATGATGGCAAGGAAAGGGCAATATACTATATTAGTCACACCTTAGTCAGGTATGAGCTAAACCATAGTCCTATTGAGCGAGCATGTCTTGTAGTGGTATTTTCAGCATAGAAACTAAGACATTATATGCTAAATCACAAAACCAAGTTGATTGCCATAATTGACACTTTGAAATACCTTCTCAGCAAAGTAGCGTTGACAAGAAGGTTAGCTAAATGGGTTATGATCTTGAGTGAATATGGCATTGAATATGTTGACTACAAAGCAATATTGGGATAAGTAATAGCTAACCAATTTGTAGATGCACCATTAAAATCAGACCATCCTTTGGTATCTGAATTCCTAGATGAATTAATCCTTGTCATAGACACACCAACAAAATGGAAGCTATATTTTGATGGATCTTATACAAGTCATGGATTAGGATCTGCTATTCTATTTGTCACACCTCAAGGAGACTCCATTCCTAAGTCATTTTGAATAGCATTTCCATGCACAAACAATATGGCTGAATATGAAGCATTATTGACAGGACTTTGGATGGAAATAAATTGGAAAATCAAGGACCTTCAAGTCTATGGTGACTCCCAATTAGTGATTAAGCAACTTAATGATGACTAGGATACCCAGGATGAGAAATTGATGCCCTACAAGTGCATGGTAGACAACTTCAGACTATACTTTGACAATATTTCCTTTGAAAAGATACCAAGAATCCAAAACAAAGTAGTTGATGCAATGGCTACCATTGGATCTCTTTTGGACATTCCTAACAATGCCTCACAATATGAGTTTTTGGTGGAACAATTATTGATCCCTGCATTCGATGTCCCCTAAACCAAACTTGTTTGTGAACTTGTTGGTCTTGAATCTCCTTGGTACAAAGACATCTACACCTATTTGCATGACCAAATTATCCCTCCAGACTTGTCCCTTAACCAATACAAAACCTTTATCTAACAGGCATCCAAATATGCCATCATCAAAGACACCCTTTATCATCATAGCCTAGATAGTACCTTTCTTCGGTGTCTCGACTCAAATGAAGCACAAACAACCTTACAAGAGGTACACTAGGGTAAATGTGGAGCTCACTCTGCTGGTCCAGCCTTAGGTAAAAAGCTCATGAGAATGGAATATTATTGGCCTACAATGGAACGGGATGCTTATCACTTTGTGAAGAAATGTCACCAGTGTCAAATTCATGGGGATCTTATACATGCACCAACCCAGGTACTTCAACTACTTACTTCACCTTGGCCATTTTCTTAGTTGGGACTCGACCTCATAAGAAATATTCATCCCACCTCTTCTAATGGACATAAGTTCATCCTTTTTGCTACTGAGTATTTCACAAAATGGATTGAAACCATCCCATTGACTTATATCAATGGAAAACAAATAGCCAAGTTCATCCTGAATTATATCATTTATCGCTATGGTATTCCATAGTCCATCGTCACTAATAATGGTCGCCCTTTCAAAAACTAGGATGTCTGTGAGATTTGTGACATATTCCATATCCAGCATCATTTTTCCACTCCATATTACCCCCAAGGCAATGGCCAAGCTGAGACGTCTAATAAGACCATTCTAAATATCCTAAAGAAGACTGTCAATGACGTTGGCCATGATTGGCACTTACAACTCAATCTCGCTTTATGGGCCTATCGTACTAGTATCCACACTCCAACTAGATCCACTCCATATTCTCTTGTCTATGGATCTGAAGCAATACTTCCTATAGAGGTCAAGTTACCCTCTTTGCGAGTCTCCATGCAAGGTTTGATTGATCAAGAGGAATATCATATATCCCGTCTACATGAGTTAGAGTTACTGGATGAAAAGAGATAGAATGCCTTGAAACATCTAAAAGCATTCCAAAATCACCTTCCCCATAGCTATAATAAAAGGGTATAACCCAGAAGCTTTGACATTGGTGACTTAGTCCTAAAATAAAATTCAAGGAATCAAGCAAAATGAGAAAAACCTAGAAAGTTTGAACCTAATTGGTTGGGCCCTTATATCATTACATCATCATATGGATCAAGTGCTTATCATCTTTCTACTCCTTAAGGAGAGCCATTGTCTAAACCTATCAACAACATGCACCTTTGCATGTATTACATTTGATTCTTAGAGCATCCCCATAAAAAGTCAAAAATACAAAAAAATAAAAAAAATGGTCACCCTGATGAAAACCTAGCAAACAGGTGTCTTGGTGACAACAAAAAAATAAAAAAAAATGAAAAAAAAAAAATAGTAAAGAGAAATAATTCATCCAAAAGTAAAATCACTTCAATGGTGCTTTAGATAAGTACCATGGTGAAAACCTAGCAAATAGGCATCATGTGTAGTCAGTCCCTGCTCCTTCGTCTACTATCACTCCATATGAACTTCCCCTTTCCACTTATCTATTTGCACATTTCATTCACCCATAATAAACTTTTTCATCCTTCCATAGCCTCGAAACCACCGACATTTGGGTATCTCGATCATCCTTCATATTCACCTATTGCTTCCCTTTTGTGCATAATAAATTTGTCTCGCGCCTGACTAGGGGAAATTCCTTGACCTACACCTTCGTGGGAAATAACATATGGTATCAACCTCATAAAACATCAAAAATTCAAAAAAATCAAAAAACACTAAAATTCAAAAAAATCAGAAAACATCAAAATCCAAAATAATAAAACAAAATCTCAAAAATAGAGTATGAATCTGAGTCTGAGTCAGTTTGTGTTAGAGTGGTCAAACTACATTTCCTCTACATTTTTTCTATGTAGGAAAGGCTCATATTAAATGGGCCCTCATGGCATTAGGTCAGTCCTTTTAGGTTGTCCAAATAAAATCATGACTTCGTCTTTTGTCAAATAAGGAAAAGTCAAGTGTCAAACTACAAGGTCTCTGCACATTGCTACATAGGAAAGGCCATTTTTTTATGAGCCCCCGAGGCCCCCTAGGTCAAGTCCCTTGGGGTTTGTCAGGTTTGGTCAAGTCCTTGGTCTAAAAACAATCATCATTCAAACTGAATCGTGAATCAATAAACGAACATAACCAGCAAGCTCTTTCATCAATCGATCATCTTATCGTCAATAAATCAACTAGTCATCGGAATGGGGCATTATGGAATTTGTCTCATTCGATCCTATCTCTTGTATTTCGTTAGGATATGTCCTTGAGATTATCCTTTTTCAATTTGGTCATTCACCTTAAGCAGGATATGTCTTTCTTGCAATTAGGTGTCTTGTCAACACTTATCATTTTGTCAACTCTATCAGATGTGTTCCTTGCCCCAAAATAGGATGTGTACTTCCTACAACTGGGTATCGTCACATCACTTGGTCAAATTCATCAATCTTTGTCAAACAAATGATCAATCTTTGTCACAATCAATCTTGTCAACCTGGTCAATTAATCTTGCCTTGGTCAGGATGTGTCCTTCCTGAAACTAGGTATGATCAATCAAATCAATTTTTCAACTTTTTTTAACTTGTCAAACAATATTTTTCAACCTCTTTCAACTTATCAATCAATTCTTGACAACCTATCAATCTATCGGTCATCTTGGTTAACCTAACCAATCAATCAAACAATCTCATCATTATCAATGGCAAACACTTTATTGGTCTAGAATTTTCTTATCTTTTCGATTGGTTTTGGGTCATGTTACTAGTCTCCTCAAGGATGTCCTATCAACGAATTTAGAGGGATGATGATGGATCATGGCCTTTTTTCTTTGTTTTCTATCTGTGGTTTTTCTTGGCAAAAAGATTGGGACAATTAGGTTCTTAGTATGAGCTAGGGAATTCCTTATCTTTTTGACTGCTTGTCTCTCCCAAATGGTCACCTTACACACCTTGGTCTATGTCATACCATGGTGTTTGTGGACCATTTGTGCCATTTTCATGCCCAATGATGATAAAAATAAGAATGTAAGCATGAAAGTTGGATTTCTTGCCACTCTTGATCTAACCTTTTGTCTCCATCTCCTTTGTCTTTGCCACGTTAACATTCATCTCCTCCATCTTCTCTGCACTAGCATTTCTTCCATCTACATCTTCACAAATTCATATGACACATCAAAACATCCTGCATCCATAATCATGTTAGATTGCATCATCATTTTCATATTAGGCCATGTATATTTGCATAAGAAAATAAAAAAACATGAACTGCATCCATATAGCATTCATATCTCATCATCATGATAGTGTCATTTGCATCATACATTTCATTATAGCATTACATCCCATATCACATAGTATTACATTTCATAACATGTTACATTACAACCCATTTTCATTATATCTCATATAACATTGCATTACATATCATATACACCATATCCTATTATAATACATCACATTAAGTGTCACATTTCACATTCACACTACATATTTTCCATCAAACATTTTTGCATTATCATATAAACATTGCATTACATTAATACATTCCATATCAAATTACCTTAAGACATTTCCATTCACCATTCACACATAACATAATCAAAACATCCATAATCATAGATGCATTTTGTCATTATATTTCACTATACTCATAGAATAATCATATATAGCATCATCATATCAACATATTTAGTAAACATTAGGCCATAAATATTTCAAAAGCATAAACATTTATAACATAGTCATAGGTACATAATCATAAACCACATCAACACCATCAAATCATCATATAGAATGCATCAATGAATATCATAAACATGCATGCATAATCATCCATCATATCACAAATCAATACATGAACATGCATAAACAACCATGTAAGCATCCATCACATAGTATGCCATCATAAATGCATAAACACATCATAATGCATATCATAAACCACTGCCAAAATCATTTCATATATATCACGCAAAATCACATGTCATATGTACAGTAATCGCAGTGCATAAATGAAGTAGGAGGCTGCAGTGCGGTAATCAAATTAATATCCCGGTGTCATATAATAGCATGAAAAGGCCAGAACGAATATACAACACCATCACGTAATTCCGGCCCTTAACAAGTCGCCATGCATCTATGGGTACGGGTGAGTGCATGCGGTATGCGGGGTGGCCTGCCCTAGCTTGTCGATGTCTCTCACCCTCTACAACGCCTGTTGTGGCGACCATGAATCACGTGTCACCTTTTGGCCAGTCTGTTGGTCTCCTCTCTGAAGCTGCGGCTCACTCATCAAGTGGCGCAGCCCCTCTTGTTGTCCTTCACGCCAGCCACCCCGTTACCTTTGTTTTTATTTTTGGGACAAAGATGGAGTTCTAACCCTCTTTTGTTTTCTTCGCCTTTGGTTGTTTGGTTGGGCCTTACGAGTTGTTTTGTTTTGCTCCTAAGTCTGTCTTTTTCTCTGTCTGAGGTGGGTCCGGAACCAAATCTAAATACATAACTCTTTCAAGGTTTCTAGTTCGGATATAGTTTCGACTCCGACTCCGCTTTCTCTTTTGTTTCTCCTTTTCTTTTGTTGGTTGTTTTCAAAAAACACTTGGGTTGGTCCGTCCTCTTGTTTTTTGGTCGTTTCCTTGTGTTTTGTTTGTTTGCTCGCGCGGAACGGAATCAGGATTTGAACGGAAGTATGAAATTTCAAGTTTCCATATTGTGTCCCTGTTCCGACTTTGTCTCCGCTAGATTTCTTCCTCATTTTCTTTGTTGTTTGGGTTGGGTCCGGTGTTCACTCCAGTCCCGCTTCCCTTGTGCTTGTGTGTTTTGTTCTTTTCTTTTTGGTTGGGACTGAAGCCAGACCTGAAATCAAACTTCAAACTTTGTGAAGTTTCGTTTCAGTTTTGTCTCTGCCCCCATCCTCTTGTGTCGTGTTTTGGTCATTGTCCTTTTGTCGAGACCGGATCCGGGGTTGGAAATTAAGTAAGGAACTTTGTGTGGGTTTCTTTATCTTGTCTCCGACCCGGATCTGTGTCTGCCTTACCTTTTGATGTTCCGTGGACTTGACTTAACTATTTGTTCACGTCGTTGGCTCCGTCCCCGAACTACCACATTTATGGCATTAAATGCAGCTTGTTTGCACGCACAAATTAATGTTTAAAGGCTTAATCATGTTTAAAATGCCTCATTATCATTATTATTCGAATTGTTTAGGCAAACCACGGCCAGGGAAGTCTCGAACGGATTGATTTGATCACAGAGGCGAGTTGTCGAGCGAATCTTCGCTAAATTCTGGTCAGTCCTAAGGAGAATTTTGAGGTAGGTTTCTTTTCTTTTTTAAGTCTCCAGATTTTGTTCTTCCGGGTGTATTTGTTTTGGTGTTTTTCCACCTTGAGGAGGGTTTTAGTTGGCGATTTCCTAAAGCTTGTTTTGTTAGTGTTTTTTTTTTTTCTTGTTTTGTTTGTTTCGTCCTTTCTTTTTTGTCCCATTTTTTTTTGGGTTTGTCTTTCATTTGTCATTTTGTTCTGTTGTTTGTTTGTTGTCACTTTCGTGACAGGTCCATTTTGTCGTGCTCTGGTTTTAACTAGGGTTTCATTTTTTGAGGAGTTTCCTTGCTTAGGTGATGGAAGTTCGTCTTGAAACCCTATTTCTAGTCTTCCCGCATTGATTCTATGTTGTTCTTGTGGGATTCTCGTTATGCCCTAGTTTTCAGAAATAGCGTGTTGAGTGAACTAGGGTTTTGCTCGACAACCTTTGCAAAATGACCTTTTGTATGGAGGAGCTGTTGGAGGATTAAACTATGCTATTCCTGGTTTTCGTTAAGCCCATGTGACCCAGGGTTTAAAGTTCATATGATTGTACCTTGTTTGAAATACTCTCTGTTTGCTAGAATTATTCTGCTCCCATTCATTATGATGTCTTTATACCTTGTTCTTGAGCGGAACCGGAGCTAGAGTGGAAGTTGAATTTGTGAACTAAAAACTAGTTCTGGTCTAGTTCCTATTCTGGTCCCGCTTCCGACCCCGTTTTGGTTCTTATCTAGTTTTGATCCTGGCCCTGCCACATGATAAGAAATATCGTTTATGCCTAATACTTCTACGGTTTCGCCTCCGATAAAGGAATAGTTTGACTAAGTAAATATTATCTAAGGAGGATGAAGAAGGGATTATATGATTGACTAACCTAGATGTTTTGTTCATCTAATAAGGGAAGTTGTTGCAGGAATCAAGAAATGTCAGGGGCATCAGATGAGGCCTCTCAGAGAAGCCAACCAGGTGAAACTTCATGGCAAGGAGTTAGACCGAAGAAGATCAAGGTGGAATAGCTTTCGTATACCTTGAGATCTAAGCATAGGGAATTTTCCCTCACAGCTAGCAAAATTGATTCCGACTGGGCTGATATTACTGACACCAATTTGGTCCCTTTTAACTATGAAGAATTGCATGAGGATGCATTCACCGAGGAGCAGGTCACAGGAAGGACAGAAAGGATTTTTCAATCCAGGCTGGCACATGTTGCACTCTTCCCCCTATCTATCCAATGTCCAGAGTTGATTCTAGCAGCAGCTGGGGAATATAACCCTGCTACTAGGCAATGTGTGGATGTAAAGGGTAATGTTATTATTGACTTCACACTTCCAATGATCAAATTCCTGTTTAATATACCTGATCCCAAAAATCCTAGGCAATTGAATGAGGCAGAGGCTTTGAAGCTTTACAATGATAATAAGGAGAGGAATAGATTTCACATGAATAAGACTTGGATGATGGTGGAGAAGAAGTCTCTGACCAAGCTTCCAGACCAGCCTAAGAGGGCGTAATAGTAAAGAGATTGTGGATATAATTATGTTCCTTTCTAGGGTGCTTGGAAAAAGGGATGCTTCACTATTTAAGGAATGGATGTTTCCTTTTATCCAAACTATTTTGGATGGGAGGAAAAAATTTGATTGGTCAATGATAGTATCAGACAACATTCACAATCAAATGATAAAAGTGAGAGAAACCAAGCATTTCTTTATGACCTATGTAGTTTATGCAGCTGCCCGAGTGGGGATTTTTTCGGGACTTCAAACAATGGGTATATTGGGGGAAGCCCAAGGATAGAAGAGAGTGTGGGAGTATTATAATCAGCTCACCTTGCAGGAATCAAAGCAACATTATAGAAGGGTAAATGATGCCTTTCTTTATGTCATTATTAACAAACTTAATGGTGATGTAGGATATAGGCTTAGCAGGGAGGCAATGGCTTTTGTGAATGAATGGGGGCATTGGTTTATCTAGTACCCCACATTCACCTATTTCAAGTTAGCAGGTTTTGATGGTCACCCCCATTTGCTACCTAGATGTTGTGGTGATAGGATCATTCTAATGGAGTTAATTTATCAATCCTTGGCTGTTAATTTCCAATTTGGCAACAAACACAAGACTGGTTGCCATAAGTTTCTAATGAGGTTGGGAGTTTTTAGTTGTCCACACATTCAGGCAGCTAAGGTCGTTTGTGATGAATTAGTTTATTTAAAGTTGGGCTTGTACACTGCAAGGAAGTACTATGACCCCAAGCACAAGTTGAGGGCTTTGCTTCCCAGTGTCTTTGATAGGAACTTTAATCTGTTGGAGGATTTTTGGGAGGACTTGCAGGATGAATATGACCTTAGGAGAAAGAATTATGAAAGGATACCTATCCCACTTGTGGTTGAGTTTGGGATACAAGAAGACATTCTAGAAACATTGTTTGATGATGGGATAGTTTTGGATCCCGGGTATGATGCAGAAGAGATTGGTACTAAAGATCTTGATCCAGTAGATTGGAATGCTGAGGAGACAATTGACATAAAGCAGACTGCAAGACCGGTGCTAGATAGAAGTATTCATTGGGTGAGTTTGAGGGCTAATCAGGTCGAGCCTCAATCATCTAAGAAGAGGAAAGTTGTAGGTACCACCCAAGGATTTAAAAGGGAAAAGAGAAGGATGGCACCTAACGAACCCTTAGAGTTTATGCCTTCTAATACACAAGAGGAGGTGGTTCCTCAAGACCTTCCAGAGGTGCAGGAAGATGAAACAATTGTGAAGGTGGGGGCTTCTACATTTGTTGCAGGGGAGGTATCTACCCTCTAATACTGATACACAATAAAAATTAGGTCGGGGAATCACCAGCAGGGGATCCCTCACTGATGAAGCAAAGGTCTTAAAAGAAATGGGGGATAGAAATTGGGGTGCATGTAGAAAGCAGTTGAGAGAAAGAGACTCCATCTAATAAAAGGCATGTATGTGCTGTCTTGATGGCGGAGATGATGGGGACTGAACTTACACATATTACAGCTAAGAAGGAAGGTCCCGATTGGGAAACTCTTTGAAGACCACAAAAAGTTGATCTAAGTCAACTAAAATATCACTCTTGCTCAGAGGAGAAACCAAAACCACAATCAGATTAAGGTCAAATGGGGATTAAGAAAGAATGAGATCAAGAAATTTGATAGATTAAGCTCAACTCTTTCAAAAGGCGGGGAGCTCAAAGATAAGAAAGAGAGAATCAGTTGATGGTGTTTAACAAAAGATTCACAACAAGAGATAAAGTCATAAAGAGAAAAAAGCTATGAAATAGCTCAGGAACCGCAAGAGAAACAGGAGAAAAGGGAAGAACAAGAACGTTTGAAAAGGGAAAGAGAGGCTGCTGAGATTGTTGAATATGAAAAGAAGTCCAAGGAGGCATGGAACTATGTTGAAGAGTTGAAGAAGCAGCGGGATCAAATGTTAGAGAAAAATAAAGTGGAAGAGGAATGTTCAAAGCAGGAGCTGGAGGCTCAAAGGCTGCAAGAGCAGAAGGATAAAGAGGAAGCAGAAAGGTTAGTACAGGAAAAGGAACAAAGTGATCAGCAAAATGTGCAGGAAGTTGATTCTCAACTGGGGCTTACATTGTTACAACCTTTCTCTTCCACTACTATTTCTTATTCTTCAGCCCAGGTAGCCACTACTCATATTGCTCCTACTTGGTTAAAATTGGAACTGGAAAGAAAACAAGTTGTTCAACCACAGTCATTGAATTGGGAGGAAATGATGAAAGAAATTGGGAAGGAGAAACCTAAAAAGAAGGTCTGGGTTCTTCACTCTACTAGGCTCACTGATGCTAGAGAGATTGTTGCTGAATGTGCCATACCCGTAATGGAGAGGATTCATGATGATATGAAAATCATTGATTATCAGTTGGGGGCGGTAAATTTGGGAAAGCCTACAAGAAACCAACAAATGAGTTTGATTGATATTGTGGCCTCTTCAACTAAATCCTGGATGATCAAAGATAAACAAAGGAAGAATGAGCTTAAGGCTCAATTGGATCAGCTTCATAGGTTTTTGAAAGATGTTTCAAGTCCCATTTCCCAACAAGCTGCTCTTCCTAAATCCCCAATTTTGTTAACAAAGAAGGAAGAAGATGATTTGGTTCAAATAAAAAGCAAGGTAAGCATGATGGATAAATGGTTGGATAAGCTCAACCAGGAAGTTGATGATGTTCTCGTTGAGGGTTCTAAAATTCATAAGGCTGCTCTTGAATAGGCAAAGGATCTAGATCAGCAGGCCAAGGATTTGGATAAGCAGGATGATGAATACAAGGAATGTATTAAAAGGCTTGAAGATATTAGCAAAGTTCCCAAGTCCACCTTGCTAGAATATTCAATCCTTGAGCATGGTAATGTAGATTTTGTGGAAAAAACTGTGAGCATCATAAGGTAAAAGTCTAGGACTATTCATGGGCATCAAGAAGAAGTTCGAGAAATGAGCAAAGATTTGAATCAATAGATGGTTGAATTAGAGGCAATTGTGGCCATTTTAATTAACCTAGATTCCTCAAACAAAGAAGTCTTGTCTTTGGATAAACTAAGGGCGAGATGGAGGGATAGGTTTGAAGAAATTATGCAAAAGGGAGATGATGGGGATAATCTGTTATTAGATTAGTTTATGAATATCAGGGAGGAGGTAAGAACTATTGGAAAGGAGTTAATAAAGTTAAAGGAGATGCAAAGGTTGGTTTTTGTAGAATTTGAAAGGATTAGATTTGAAGATGATTGGTTGGATGGACCTGATTTAGGTACTCTTCAACAAGTGTTCTCTAGTTATGACAAGTGCATCCTTGAGCATTCAGTGCAAAAGTGAACTGACTCTTTTCACCATACTCAATATCTATTTTTCTCCTCTTTTTGTGGGTTTTAACATAAGCTCAACTCTGAGTTTGATCCGTTGGTTTCACTTTCTTCTTGGAATATCAGATTTCTTATTGGCGCAACAGAGTAATTAGCCTTGGAACAAGGGTTCATGAGTCCACTTATATGTTCAGTTTCGGCTCCATTAATTGTGGATCTTGATTGATAATTGAGAAACTTGTGCATGTGGCACCCTATATGTATTATTAGGTTCTACTTTGTAAAGGTCGACTAATTGAAGGAAGATCAGCCACCTAATGATAGAAAATAGAGATTAGATCTAGGATTTCTATGTTTTAGGAGAGATACTCTAAAATTTCAATAAAAACTTGGTTATTTTACATTTTTTCATATATTTTTATGTTATGGTTTTAAAGTTTGGATCTATTTTGATAAGGTTAATGGTACATGATCAATCCATACGCTAGTGATTTTTGTTGTGCTTAATTGTTTCTTATTTTGGTAAATCACATCCGAGAAGGAAGCTGGATTCGCGGAATTCATATCATTAGATTGCTCTGTGGATGAAAGTTTATTATATCACATATTCATTTGATGCGGCTTTTTCATAAGATGATGGTGGAGTGAGTGATTTTTTTTGAAGTAAGTTTAGTGAATGTTGCTGGTATTTGAATTAGCATTATGGATGTATGCAGTAGCATAGTTTATTCTATGGATTGCATCTTGCTATAGTTGTGGTTAGGTGGAATAAACACTCATTATGGATATGTATATCTGGATATGTAAGAATTTTACTCTAGCTCCCAAGCAATATCAAACACTAACCCACTACAGGTGGTTGTAAAATCAATAACCCACTACTCTGCTTGCTGCTACCCAATCACTACAAGGTCCCTCTCTACCTGAAAGGCATCCCTCTCAGCCCTAAGGTTGTCCCTCTCAGAAATAACTATCCTCAACTATGCCTCCAGGGCCGTCCTCATCTACCTACAATGGGCATGTCCTATATGGTTTCCAGATGAAACTCACTAGTGTTTCAATGCCATGTCTCCAATAGCCCACATCTCTGATGTGTCTATGTCAGGGCCCCCTGATACATATAAGAGTATGGTGTTGTACCCACCCCCTGTCACTCTACTAGTGGCTAAAATACTACTATGT
>VDFB02254094.1:0-24923 GCA_007258455.2 Sequoia sempervirens | reverse complement strand
CAAAAAATGGGTTTGGAAAACTAAGAGTTGGGTTAGTTTTTTGCTCAATAATAGGCTCTTGAAATGAAGGGAAGCTCCACAAACTTGGAAGACATAGGAGACTCATCTTGATTGAAACTTGGATTTTTAACCATGGGAACCTCCTGTTTGGCAAGTTTTAGCCCCATTTCTTCATCTTTTGCAGCTAACTCCTCGAGCTTTTCTTCAAACAATATTTTTTGTGTCTCCAACTCCTACTCATGAAGATAGGCCTAATAATCTAACTCCTGTTGCTGCATATCAAAATCTTGTTGCCTCCTAAACTCTTTTATACTATTTGTGATGTCTAACAATATAACCTTGGTGTCATTCATGTTATTCTTCATATCATCAACCTCTTGGTGCTAATTTTGGACATATAAATATTGATATGAAGGTTGAGTAGGGGTGGGTGGTAAACATAATAAGCATGCTAGTTATTTGTTGTTGCATGACTATTTGGGATAAAACCAGTAGTATAACTGGCCTGATATAGATGTGACAACATGTTTTTTTCATGAAATGAAGGTGAGAACATTCTCTTTTCATAAAAACCAACACTTTGTTTGCTTGAAACCAATATATTGTGCTCGAAGTCACCAAGTATAAACTGTAACCTAAGGAAAAATACGTCATTGTATATACTAGAACAATAGCTTGCAATTTGAATTATTTCTCTGAAGTATACTTCAAATTTCCACCAAGTGTGCCAAAAATTGTTATCAATAGGAGTGCACCCAAATGCGAAAGAAAAGATGCTTTGCAATCCTATGTAACATGGGAAAAATTTTCGGTTGTGGGTACCCTATGTTGAAAGTTAACCTTCATATTATAGGTTGGCTTCATTTATGATCTTCTAATGATTGACTATAATTTTGAT
Organism: Sequoia sempervirens; assembly: GCA_007258455.2. Taxonomy (NCBI): domain Eukaryota; kingdom Viridiplantae; phylum Streptophyta; class Pinopsida; order Cupressales; family Cupressaceae; genus Sequoia; species Sequoia sempervirens. The sequence goes on along the minus strand of VDFB02254094.1, from coordinate 24,025 downwards.
GGAAAAGGGAAGAAGGCTTGAATTGAATGCAAAAACTAAAATTTAAACTACAATGATGTATCTGATGATAACTACTATGCAGGCTATTTGACAACTAATACTCAGAAATCTGTTGACATAGTTCAATTTGAGCACCTTAATCACATAAATATTTCACAAAAAGGTTTGTTTAATCTTTCTTTATGAAGGAAAATTGAGTTTCACAACCTAAGAGAAGACATAAACTTAACACAATATATGACCTGTGAAAAAACTATTTTTGTGTGCATCCAAGAAATGAGACAAAAATTTAAAGGTTTTAGATTTTAAACACAATAAATTTGTATCAAATCATTTAATAAAAATAAAACACCAGAAATTGAAGAGGTGAACATTAAATTCAAATAAATATTATGAAGGAACTTCTACAAATAACAATATTAAGTAACCTGTAAAGTTGTATAAAATACTGTGAAAATATGAGTTACAAAATCAATCTCTTCTTTGTAGAAATGCAAAGGAAAAATCATCAAGAACTAAGGAAAAAAAATTATTCTTTTTCCTATATACAATAAAGGCTTTCGAAAAGCCAAGAGGAGATAACTGAAGTCAAAATATTTGAACTGTAAAGTTGATGTGAAACTGTAGTTATGTTTCACCATTTTCTCTTTTTTTTTTTGCATGATTTTGAGAAAAAAAGACTATTCAATTAAATATTAAAGATAATCAATATGATTATTGTAATATTTATCATGTGAGCTCTTTTTTTTTTTACATTGCATGGTAAATATTAAGATAATAAAATATTACCTTTAATATTTAATTGCATATTTTGTCTTCTTTAAAATCATGCAAAAGATACAAACTAAGTTTTTTTCACTTTAAAATTAAATGATAATATGGAGACTTAACTCTCAATTCCACCAAAATGCATGATGAATCATCTTTGGTAGTGCAAGTTTGAAAAACATGCAAAAAAGGTCTCAAAATTGGAGCAAACTGAGTGATTAAGTTCCAAAACTCCCCTTGAGTGATGGTCAACCCATGTGGGGCTTCAAAACTAATATAGAACTGCCTTTTGAACCTTACAATCCTCTTAAAAAAATGGATTTGTCTTTTTCCTTATAAGTGGTAAAGAGTTCTCAAAAAATACGAACTGGGTCGATGAGAAATTTAAAGAGTTTTTTAATCTCATTATTTTATAAATTATATCCAAAACTCACAAAAACCTAGATCGTAGTTTTTGAGATATATTACTGAAACACGTGACCACTATTTGTTGCATCTTTTAAATTTGAGAAGACAACATGCTGGACTTAACCCTTGTGGGAGCCCATTTTATACCACATGCTAAAATGTTGAACATGATGAATTAGTCATGAAATATGTACTTGTACCTTATAAATCTTTGAATGTTTGGTTTTCTTATCTGATTTTCTCAAATGTCAAATTTTTTTCTCACCCCAGTTTAATAACTACCTGATAAAACTTTACTAATTTAGCTAGTAGCCAAAAATTAGTAACAATTATAGTGAATGTTGTTTAAAAAAAATGTTGGAATTTTTCTAATGAAAATTTTGGGCCTAACAAGATGTAAGATGGGTTTCATCATATTTAGATTAACACAAGTTGGACTTTGATGACACTAGTAGAGGTAAGTAAGGAATTTTTGGAGTAGGGCACATCATTCAAAATCACAAAGGAAAAATAGTGGCCTTTGTAGAAAAAAACTTTTGATGCACACAAAAAATGAAGTTAAAGACCAATCCCTGTTTCTTGGACTTAAAACATCTATAATGTAAAGTATTACAAGGATCCATATCAGAGGTGATTCCTAGATAATCATTCATTCTATAAGGAAGAACTCAACCCCTTGATGGAAGATTTAAAATATCCAAGTGCAATATTGGTTTCTTAATTATTTAGAATATTTCAAGGTCTCTCATGTCTTTTGAGATGCAAAGGTTGAAGCTAATAGATACATGAATGTGGAAATTAATAAACCACACGAGTACTTCATTGCTAACTTGGTGTGGCATAGAAAATTGGACACTCTTGGAAAAAAAGAAAATTTCACGCTTAATTTGGACCTACTTTTGAGTACCTTTGCATTAATCATTCTTCAAAACAACATTTATAGGCCCCTAAGATCCATTATTTTTGATCTAGAGGCCCATTTCACCTAAAAATCATATGAATCCCAACAAACAATACTTAATTAATGCATATATTAAAAACCCACCTCCAAAAACCACAAGTGGGACACATTTGCCACCTTGGGTGAATGAGTCCCCTCTGGTGGGACCCATTTGCCAAGGGTGGCGAATGAGTCCCTTTTGGGGAAAATTTCAATTTTGAGCAAGAATTTCAATAAATCAATTCAATTTTTTAGTGGATGTCAGCCTCTTAGGTCTTAATAACGGGAAAATTAGGTATTGATGCCTATAAATACACATTTTAGGTCATTTGCCACATCTCTTAGTCATTTTTGCAAAGAAATTTCAAAAGTCAAGTATTGAGAATCTTCCACAAGAAGTTTCATTAGCATTTCCACAACAAAGTTGAAGCTTTTGGACAATAAGATAGGGTTTTTACAAGTCTTCAAGCTCACTTCTCATTCAAGATCTTACATTGCAAAGAGTTGATCATGGATGCCTATGGAGAATCATGAGCAAATGTAGGTTGAGGAGATGCAACTAGCCGTCAAATCACACCTTATGACTTGCTTTCAAAGTGATTCCATCTTCCATTTTCTCTCTATCTTCAAATTTAAGGTTTGCATGTCATTTAAAATCATTTGAAATGTTGTAGGGTTTCTTAGATTGAAATCTTGCATCATTCAAGTGCCATTTACTCATCTTATTCTAGCACATTAGAATAGGTTTTTTTTTTACTTCATATTTTCCTAGCCTTAGACACATTTAGGGCTAGAGTTTTATGCAGATTTTATCTATTCAAGGTTTAATTACCCAATTAGGGGTTTGACTAAGGAAAACCCCCTATTAGACAACAAACTTAAAGTTGTTTTGTAGGTTTTTTTTAGAGATTCAGATCCGGGTTTCCATCAAGAAGTGTTGTATATGGGTGACAAGTATAGTTTGAAACTTGGGTTTACAAAACATAGGAAAATGGCTGAATCCACACCACTTGGATGATGAGCGGATGATTCCTTTGGAGTTAGCCATTCAGAACAAAGTGAAAATTCTAGTACCCTTTTGGTAGAAACAAGATTTTGGGCAGAAACCCTAGTCTATGACTGATTTTCCTAGGGTGGAAAATGAGTCCTAGTGAGTCAAAAAGCTAACATTTCTAGTTTTTCAAAGTATTTTCCAGTCTCCATCAAACTTACAAGTGTACACATTCTATATTACAGCTTTCTGTTTGGTTCTATTTGCATTTTTATTCATCTTTTTAGGTCTTTTGTAAACACTATGTTTTCAAACACCTCATATTTTTTAGGTTTTGCATAAATAATCAACCAATTTTATCAATTTTCTGCATCTAGATAATTGCATTTAGACATAATTTTATTGTACTTACATTAGTTTGAGTGAACCACCTAGATTTTGGTGTGGGGTCTATCTCTTTCCTTTAGGCGAAAAACCCTAATTGAGAAAAAGAGTCAGCATTTCACACCCCTAAAATCTATGGTTCATTTTGGTGAACCTACATATTGAACATTACCTCTTTCTAATTTGCATTTCCATTTACATCCTAGGAATCATTTCATTAGCTTTTGCATTTTTTTTGTATCCTAGGGATTACAAAATTGCATTAGTGAAACTATCCTTTAGAGGTCATTATTGCATTTAATTTCATCAAATCATCACAAAATTTTGCATTTCCATTACTTCTATGCATTTTATAGATTTGAACACATACAAAAAAATTCAAAAAAATAAAAAAATTTCTTAAAAATACCTTTCCTGGGACTCATTCGCCATCCTAGGTGAATTAGTCCTAGTACACTTTCCACAACATTGTGTTCACAATTCAGTTTCATGTTTTCCACTTTTTGTTTGCCATAGTTACTTTTTTGTTTCTATTTAGTTATTTTCTATTATAAATATTTAAATCATTTGCATAAGCATCATTTCCTTTCATGGCATTTATGGATAGCATTAGATTTTTACAAGTTTCATTTTCAGCATTAGTTCCTAGTCCTTTTAGATCAAACTCATCAATACATGAACACAAAAAACCACACACATCAAACCAACCCTTCCATAAAATGCTTCAATTTAGAAACACGATCTCATCCAAGCCTCTTAGTAGTGATGATTTATATAAGTTAGATGGGATCCCTTCTCTCTTCCATTCCCACTGTCCATTCTAAGTTCCATTTCCATTTACAACAAAGGAATCATTCCATCTTTCCATTCATTCCAATTATTAATCACTCTAAATAATTCATTGATGACTTTATTCATTCAGAAGGCTATAGGACTTTGTCTGCGCTGAGTCATCCACTGGGTTTAATGAACAACCTAAGCGGCAGCAAACGGTGAAAATGTGATTCAACTCAACTCATTCTTTACCCACCCTCGCATAAACTTCACTCTTCCAATAAACCCAAGTTTACTCTTTACCCACCTAAAACTGATGTGTTGCAGCAATCCAATAATACTATTGTTGCTCATACATTTAATACCTAAAATAATCTACAACCAACACAACCAACCCCACCCTCTTTACCTTTACCTAATCTGCCTAGTGCTCCTTGTCTTCCCTCACACACAAAGGAGTATGATCATGTTGAACAACTCAACAATACTCCTGCAAAGATTTCTCCTTGGGATTTACTCCAAAATTCACCAAATTATCACATCATCCTTCAAACAACATTGCAACACATAGTTATTCCTACAACTCCAAATGATGTGGTAGCTTTAATACATGGAATGAATAGAGTTAATCTAGACATTAATTTTCATCAACATGAGCTCCCTCCTTTAGAGTTACAAAAACAAAATGAATCCTTTATGATAATTGCTCAATTCAATCGAATAGGTATGAAGAGGACCCTCGTTGATAATGGTTCTTCCCTTAATGTGTGTAGTGTGAATCTCCTTAATAGATTGTGTGTTGACAAGTCACAAATACAACTTGATTCCCTCTCCATTTGAAGATTCGACAATACAACAAAGCAACTGCTTAGTGTAATTACTTTGCCTATTACTATTGGGGTGGCTACTATGCAAACTCCTATCCATGTCATGCCCTATGATCTTTCATATAATATTCTTTTAGGATGACCATGGATTCATGAGATGAATGTCATGCCTTTGACCCTTCATTGTCTAATGAAATATGTCTATAACAACAACATTTATCAAGTTGAAATAGACCCCAAGCCTGAAAGTTGCTTACACCTTGAAAAAGGAACCCCAAGTCCTCTAAATACATTAATTCCAACATCACACATAGAACCTCTTGAAATTAAAAAATAAGATAAGGAATCAGTGTCTAAATTATTCAGTTATGATTGGGGATCATTCAAATTCACACCTTCATTTATGGGTGAATATATAATCACATGAAAAAAGGATGAAAAAAAAGAACAACCAAACATTTTTTCAACTCAAAATTTGGAAAAATATTCCAGCATCTATCTCCTCTACTTTGGAAGAAAATACAATGTGCACAACCAATTTTGATGAGATAGATTATCAACATCTGCCTAATCCAAAGGAAATGGAAAGAATTTATGGGAAAGGCTATGAACTTGTGAAACAATTGGGATATACTAGAAAATGATGTGGAAATAATGAACAAGGTATTCACATCCCTATAGAACTTAATACACAAGAGACAAAAATGGGGTTGGGATATTATTTTTCTAAGATGACAAAAGCTACTCAATGACCATGTTTCAATATCAACACTATTACATGTCAATCAAGACACAATCTCACAATCAAACATCCTAAACTACTTGATATGGACTTACCACCATCATGGGATTACGTTAAAAGTGATGAAGCTTAAAAAAAAATGTTAGAAGTTTATGATAACACATCCTCTACTCCTCCCATGAAACAGGTTACTTGTGTTGTGATAAGTACCAATCAAAAAGATAGTGATATTCATGAACAACCATATGATCCTAAAGTTCCTAAGTCTAATGCACTCCCCTTAGGAGATACAATTGATATACCAATGGACATAGATACTAAATAAAAATTTATTAAGATAGGAAAGTGCCTTGATGATGAAGAACAAGAGGACACTACAACTTTACTTCATTATTTTGCAAGAACGTTTTCGGAATCATGCCGCTTGGGGATCTGACCCAAAAGAAAAAAGAATTAGCAAAGCACGACGTGGTTCTGCCCGGAAAATGCTTCAAGCCCTCGCTGCAGATATGGCGTCGCGCCCAGCCCATAGCATTGCATATTCGGCGAGCGAAAACTTTCGCTGGCATGGGTTTCGGCTGGCCCTATGGTGTTCAGCCGGTAATATCGCGGATCCTCAAACGGCCCCATGCAATTTCAAAACCTGATAATAAGTATTATTTATTCGGATGCTACGTTTTTATGACTTTAGGGCCAGCCTCTTTAAGGTTTTAATGGCTTCCTAATATTGACGCAGTTGGTAGTTCAATGCTATATGCTTTGTTGTCATTCATGGATTGGACGCCGATTTTCAAATCAGATCTTTATCAACCAGATATCTGGCCACAAAACCAGCTATAGCGCCTTCGCGAGACGTTTGTTGGGTTATGATGCCTTTTGGATTAAATAATGCCAGTGCAACTTATCAACGAGCAATGACATTGATATTTCACTATTACATACATAAAATCTTGGAAGATTATGTTGATGGAATCCTTTCTAAATGCTTAACAAGACAAGACAATGTAAATGTCCTTTGGAAAGATCTTTCATAATCGTGAAACCACAACGTTTAGTCCAGAAAGGAAAGAGTGTCTTTGCAGATGGTACGACTTTTGAGGTTTGTCTTGCAACTCTGTGGAAGGCATTTGAGGTGAGCCACAAAATAAAAGTGATGCATTATTAGCAGCCTGCACCCACCTCCTAGGGCATTTGTGATTCACATGTTTACAAGGATGAATTCAAGTTATTCTACATTTCATTGAATCTTTAGCTGATTGCACATTACCCTTCACACATCTCCTCAAAAAGGATGTACATTTTTATTGGAATGAGGATTGTAAATAGGATTTTGAGAGTTTAAAGGAATACCTTACAACTCCACCCGTTTTACAATGTGCTATGACAAACAAACCGTTTATCCTTTATATAGCCGCATCAGCTCATGGTCTTGCAACATTGTTGGCTCAACAAGATGATAATGGAAAATAACATCCTATTTATTACATTAGCCAAACTTTAATCGATTATGAAACCCGATACTCACCAATTGAATTTTTTTTTTTTGCTTTTGTATTTGCTACTAGTAAGTTGCAACATTATTTACTAAATGCTGAAATACAAGTCATAACAAAATTTGATCCTCTCAAACACCTTTTCAATAAAATAGATTTATCAGGACACTTAGCTAAGTGGGTGATGTTGTTAACTGAGTTTGACCTTAACTTTTTTTCACAAAAAGCAATCAAAGGACAAGCCTTAACCGATCACTTAGTTGATGCCCCTTCTCCTCCCACTTTACCCAATCATGACTCTTTTCCTGATGATAATGTCCTAACCATAGACGTAAAAACATGGGAATTTTATTTTGAAGGATCTAAGTGTAGAGCAGGTTCAAGTGTTGGAGTGGTATTAATTTTTCCTGAAGGGAAACCTATTCCCTTGTCCTATCAATTAAATTTCCTATGTACAAATAACACAGCTGAGTATGAGGCATTAATTGTTGGATTGTGAGTTGTTTTAACCATGGGCACCAAATATATCAAGATCTTTGGTGATTCGTAATTAGTAATCAAACAAATAAATGGAACATATCAAACTAAACATGACAAATTATCAAAGTACAAGATCTTACAATGACACTATTAGAGAATTTTGAATCATTCACCATTGATAACATCCCGTGAAAAGATAATCGACATGCAGATGCAATGGTGAGTGCATCCTCTCTTATACCCCCACATGATCCTTCAATAGACTTCACCTTTGTTATTCATCCAATCATCAAACCTTCGATTGATACTTGATTAGAAGGCATCTTAAGAACAACTCAAGAAGATTTGCAAGAATGGTATGATAAAATATATAATTATTTAAAAGATGGTATTGTTCTTGAACCCACAACTACAAATACTCAAAATCATTTATACAAACTGGCAGCCAAATATGTAATCCTAGCAAATGTACTATATAGAAGATCCTTCAATGGTCTCTTACTGAGGTGTCTTAAGGACTTTGATATTCCTATAGCCCTTGACCAGGCTCGTGTAGGTGCCTATGGGGGTCATTTTGGAGGACATTCACTACTACAAAAAATCATCCACATAGGATATTATTGGAGACATATGGAAAAAGACTGCTTTTCTTATGTTAAACAATGTCACAAATGTCAAGAACATAGCAATCTGATTCACACCCCTACTTCTAAACTCCATGCTCGAATTCCTATTTAGTTATTTCTAGTATGGGGATTGGATCTCATTGGAAAAATTTCACCACTCTCCTCTATTGGACATACCCTTATCATTACAACAATAGAATATTTCACAAAATGGGTGGAAGCTATTCCTCTTCGATCTACGAATGTTGAAGTAATTTGTTGTTTCATATTGGAACACATAATTTCTTGCTTTGGACTTCCATCTACAATAGTTTCAAACAATAGAACCCCATTTAAGAATAATGACGTAAAGAAATTTCTTGAAACATTCAACATTCAACATTGATTTTACACACCATACTATCTGCAATCCAATGGACAAGTTGAAAGCACAAATAATATTTTTGAACAAATCCTAAAGAAAACTGTTAACAAACATCATAAGGATTGGAATATGCAGTTACATTATGCACTCAAGGCTTATCAAACGAGTGTTAGACTATCCACAAGAACTACAACCTATAACCTTGTTTATGGTAGTGACGTGATCATGGCCTTGGAATTAGAAATTCCTACATTGTACATTGCTCTTCAAGACCTTATTGATGATACCACTTATAAAGACCAATGATTGCACCAACTTGAGATGCTTGATGAAAAGCACATTAATGCTCTTAAGCATCTACGGGCTTACATTAAACAATTACAACAAAACATAATACTTAATTCATTCCTCAGACATTTAGTAAAGGTGATTTCGTTCTCTATGGGAATCAATGCAATACTCATGCTAACCATGAAGAAAAAGATAAATTTATCCCTAATTGGTTGGGACCTTACATAATCGATACCATTTATGGGTTTGGAGCTTACGTATTAATAGAGCTCAATGGAACACCCCTTAAGGAATCCATTGATGTCGTGCATCTGCATCGGTATTACCTCTCGTCTTTTTGAGTAGTATGAATAAAAAAAGTAGTGTTGTCTAAAGTTATTTGGTTACATTCTAAATAATTTCACATTGCTTCATTCTCAACAAATGATCATGTGTTCGTCTTGAACACTAAGGTGATTATTTAATTTATTTTTATAATTACTTTAGGTTTCATATTATTCACCCTCATGTTATGTTGAGTTCAATCCTTATATGAATTATAGGTGTATCTAATTTAACATACCCTCCTTTAAATAGCAATGTTGAATCTAAACCGAAACTAAAATATGTTTCACATTAGATCAAATCAATCATGTTAAATCATGTAGACATTAATTAAATAATTTTACAAGTTATTTAATTAATCACATTTCCATTTAACATTCAAACACATCAAGACATATTGCAAAACATCAAATGCTCATATATATATATATATATTCATAGTTTTGTATACATCTCATCACAATATACAAAATCACGAAGGTCTGTGAGAACTAGACCCCTCAGGCTCTAGTGCTCATGATCCAGTACTTCGACGTCATGAGATGGTTGTGTGTGATCGTGATCATGAAACACTAACTCTAAGTGAAAACTCTAGACTTTGTACTTTCCCAAGAGCCACATGACTCTCCTCCGCTATCTGATCTCTCTTCGCCCATAGCCGTACTACCTCTGCTTGTAGTCTCTCTACCTCAAATAGAGTCCAAGATGACTGTCTTGCAGTCTCGGCTCAATGGAGTCATCTCCTCATGCTCTCATACGCTATCTGTAGCCTTGCGAATGGTTTGAGTGACTCTAGCTCCTCCTCCACGATCGATGGGGGAACTTAATTAAGGTCCATCTCCTCCTCATCGATGGATGCATGTACTATCTCTGTAGCTGCCTAACAATAGAACTCTTGTCAGTCTCTCGTCACTCAGACTACAAGGTAGAAATAATATAGAATCAATAGACATCATCATTATATATATAAATCATAAGCATTAAAGTACATGCATAAAATCAAATATCATCACCTATATCTCTAGTCGGCTGAGGGATATCAACCTCATCCTCTCTGGGGGGAATGGAGGATGTGCTAGCCTCTTTGTGACCATGGGTACTAATGTTTGTTGTGGCTATTGCACATGATTTGATCACAAAAATGTGTGAGGACTCTCCCAACTTGTGTTGGTGCTCAGTTTCTATCTCATCACCCTCACTTAGGGGTGGCTCCTCCTCCTCATCCCCATCCTTGTCTCCCTCATCTTGGCCCTCATAGTCAGGGTCGACATCTGAATCATACTCATCATCTATAACATTAATGAATATATCTTCTGCCCTGTATCGTACATCCTTGACCTTGTCCTATGCCTCATCTCCTTCATCTGGTGTTGGTCCTACATCACCTATAGGGACATCCATCAAAAATGCAGGAGTTGGTTGTGTTGTTGATCACCACTCCTCATGCTCATTTATGCTACTGACATTAGCATCAAAGACTAATGGTTGATCATGATCTGAATCATCAGAGTCACTCTAACAACATGGTCTATAGTGAGTTGTACATGATCACTTAGCCTTTGGGCACTTTGTAATGATCTCCTGATAAAGGGACATGCCCTCGATGGTGTCTACACTTGACCAAAATATCGCATGACTCGACCATAATAGAAAGGACGTACTACATAGTCATGCCAACCAACCAAAACTCTATCTACCTACATCCTCCTCAACTACCCTATGGGATTTGGCAATTGTAGTGTGAGTAGATAAGGTCTCTAAATGCTCTCGTCCTCCTCCATCTAGTCAAATATCACCCTCCAAAAATGCAAGTCTCCATACTGCCACAAGCATTGTAGAGGAAAGTCGGAGGCTCCTAGATGCCTTAAAAGCAGCACACAGCTGATAGCCTCCGGGTTCAAGCGGGTCAGCTCTCTGCGCACCACCTGTTTTGCAACAAATTGATCTTGTCTGCCCACTGACGGATTGAGACACTGACCACGATGGGGTGCCTTAACACAAATAAATATACGCTCAAATTGGCGTTTCCTCACACACTCATCATGAATAGGTCCATCAAGACAATACTGTATGTCGACCTTTTTCTTGTGAAATGATCAATCTCGTTAGATGCGTACCCATTCTCCTTGAATAGGAACTCAGAGAATCCAGTGTGCATCCTCTAAGGCAATGGTCATCCCCCTAGTCGAGAGGTTAAACATACATGTATCGACATTCCAACGCTCGCATAGGGCCATGAACATGGCATCATGGTATATCATAGGATGCATAAGGTATTCGCAATATATTCCTACCACCTACAGATGCTTTATCTCCTCTACTAACAGTGTTGGAGCAAGGTCTCTCAAAAATCATAATTGTCTCCCCCCTAGTCGTTGTTGTGACCAGGCGGGTACCTATCAAAATCACAATAATATGCTCTAAAAAATTCATCTAATATCTTTAATTTTTACATTATTCATCATGAAAATGTGCTAAAGTCCATCTAGCATGCTTTCCTAAAGGCCCTAGACACTTTAGAATCCTTTTGAGACACTTTTCAAAGAAATGGGACACTTTGTGAATAAAAGGGACACTTTGCGAACAAATGGGACACTTTGCAAAAAAAGGGGACACTTTGTGAACTTTTTTCCAAGATCATAAATTAACCTATAAATGCATTAAAAATCATTAAATTAAGAATCAAATCACCTCGTGATATATCTCATTGCATGCCACCTGCTCTCGAAGCTCATCCAGTCATGAAGGCATGTAATCCCATCTACTCAACATCTTCTGGTCTCACTCGTCACTCTCAAGCTACAAGAAGGTAAAATGAAATAGTAAGTGAAAAATTACTCTCCTTTACCTATTTTAACCTATTTTCATCCCTTTTACTCTTATGCATTAAAATAGGGTTATTCTCTCTTAAGAGTTAATAAAAACACTTTTTCTTTAAAAAAACATAATGGGAGCAAGGGAACTATGTTTTTGAATTTTTTTGATGCATTGGAATCATGATTTTGCACCCGACATCGTCAATCATCTATCATTATGTGGCATGGTACTTGAAAATTCTCTACAATATGATTGTTCCTTCTTTGATGTGGCTAGATTGCTACCTTGATTCCACCTCTGTAAAGAAAGTGAGATCAAGGGGGGCATACATCTACCCTCAAATTTAATTTCTAGAAGTTAGATAAAAGGATTTTTGGAAAATTAATGAATTTGTATGTAGGTATGGTTCCTAATGTTGTGGTTTTATAGATAACTACACTGGGGGATTCATTCTCTGGTCTTTTAAATGAGTATCCTTTTGTGCAATAAAGTGTACTATTTAGAGTCCTTTAGCTTACATATGCACATAGAGTCATAGGGTGCTAAAGTGGGGACTAAATGTGGCATAGAAAATTGGACACTCTTGGAAAAAGAGACAATTTCATGCTTAATTTGGACCTAATTTTGAGTAATCTTGCATTAATCATTCTTCAAAATAGTATTTATAGGCCCCTAAGACCCATTGTTTTTTATCTAGAGGCCCATTTCACTTAAAAATCATATAAATCTTCACAAACAATACTTAATTCATTCATATCTTAAAAACCCACCTCCAAAAACCACATGTGGGACCCATTCACCACCTTGGGTGAATGAGTCCCCTCTGGTGGGACCCATTCACCAAGGGTGGCGAGTGAGTCCCTTTTGGGGAAAATTTCAATTTTCAGCGAGAATTTCACCAACTCAAGTCAATTTTTTAGTCCATGTCAGCCTCTTAGGTCTTAATAACGGGAAAATTAGGTATTGATTCCTATAAATACACATTTTAGGTTATTTTTCACATCTCTTAGTCATTTTTACAAAGCAATTTCAAAAGTCAAGTAATCAAAATATTCCACATGAAGTTTCATTAGCATTTCCACAACAAAGTTGAAGCTTTTGGACAACAAGATAGGGTTTTTGCAAGTCTTCAAGCTCACTTCTCATTCAATATCCTACATTGCAAAGAGTTGATAATGGATTCCTATGGAGAATCATGGACAAATCTAGGTTGAGGAGATGCAACTAGCCATCAAATCACACCTTATGACTTGTTTTCAATGTGATTCCATCTTCCATTTTCTCTCTATCTTCAAATTTAAGGTTTGCATGCCATTTAAATTCATTTGAAATGTTGTAGGGTTATTAGATTGAAGTCTTTCATCATTCAAGTTCCATTTACTCATCTTATTCTGACACATTAGAATAGGGTTTTTTCTTTACTTCAAAATTTCCTAGTCTTAGACACACTTAGGGCTAGAATTTTATGCAGATTTTATCTATTCAAGGTTTAATTACCCAATTAGGGGTTTGACTAAAGAAAACCCCCCATTAGACAACAAATTTAAAGTTGTTTTTCAAGTGTTTTTTAGAGGTTTAGATCCAGGTTTCCATCAAGAAGTGTTGTACAGGTGACAAAGTACAAATTTGAAACTTGAGTTTGCAGAAAATAGGAAAAGGATTGATTCACCATGGATGGCGAATGAGTCCCACTAGAGGTGTCTAATAGAATAGAGTGCAGATTCTAGTACCCTTTTGGAAGAAATAAGATTCTAGGCAAAAACCTTGGTTTGGGATTGATTTGCCCAGGGTGGCGAATGAGTCCTAGTTAGTCAAAAAGTCAACATTTCTAGTTTTTTAGAGTAGTTTCTAAACTCCATTAGACTTATAGGTGCACACATTCTATATTACAACTTTCTGTTTGGTTCTATTTGCATTTTTATTCATCTTTTTAGGTTTCTTGTAAACAACAATGTGTTTTCAAACACTTCATATTTCTTAGGTTTTGCATAAATAATCAATCAATTTTATCAATTTTTTGTATCTAGATCATTGCATTTAGACACAATTTCATTGTACTTACATTATTTTGAGTGAACAACCTATATTTTGGCATGGGATCTATCTCTTTCCTTTAGGTGAAATACCCTAATTGAGCAAAAGAGTCATAACATTTCACACCCCTAAAATCTATAGTTCACTTGGTAGATGTGTGAGATTCATTTGAATTGAAATAAATGGTTTTTTCACATTCTCTAACCTAAATTTTACATTTATAAGCATGTAAGGCTTTCGAGTTGGATCACTTATGGCCAAAGGTAGATAGTGCAAAAGGGACTCTACATTGATGAATACAATAATGATAATAAATAATTAAATATATTTCTTGTGGGTTCATTGACCATTTTATTTGGGAAATTTAGAGATGGATACTATGGTCTACCTCAATGTGAAGAAGAAGCAGCGCATGTTCAAAGGCCAAATTACAAAATTTAGGTTGAGGAGGATATTTAAAACATAATTGGTGATTCTTCTACATGATATTATTTCCATGGTGTTGGGTGATGGTTTTTGTCAATATCTAACATATATAGAGTAAATTTTGAAAGTCCCTTAATGTTGATTGTCAATGTTTTGGATGTGGTTAAGGCCAAGGGAAACATCGGGACTATGATGGAGACATTAAATTTTCCACACTAGAGGGGAGGCCTAAATGAGGATCTAGATGTACCTGTTAGAATTTGAAACAAGCACAAAAATGCAAGCCACAAGATCAAACAACAAACAAATACACCTTCCACGCAAGAGATCTGCAAACAATATATGCAATATTCATCAACAAGAAAAAGCTACAAACACAAGAGAATCTCAAAAAGATATGCAAGCTCTAGATATTCTCCAGATAATTACAATGAGGGTTGAGTACTTATTAAGAGAAAAGCCCTAAATGAGAAAGGGATCAGATCATGCCAAGTGTCAACATCACATTAGATGAGACATAATTATCTAATATCAACTCAACTAATAACTCCTAAGTTTAGCTTAAGTGCACAATAATAAATTAGATTAATAATGAATTAAATATTAATTAATTATATGCTAATGCATGATAACTCTAACAGGCCCCCCTTAAGATTAACTTAGGGAGTAGCTAAAAACCCTAAAAAAGAATGCATGATGGGTCCCAGAAAACAAGGCCATGAAGGCACCCATGTACAAAAAAAAGATCTCTATAATGTGGAGAAATAGAGAAAACCTTAAGGGAAAAAATCCACTCCAAAAAGAAATGAAAGCCAAGTGAAGGATTGAAGAAGCCTCTAAACAAGACAATGTCCCAAACAAGAGGAATATGTGGAACATCACATAAGCACTTAGAAGTTGTAGATTTTTGTCGAATGAAGACTTGTATGGTGTTGAAATGAAGAACCTCCGTTGAAACAAATGATGATCAGGATCACGATAACAAGAATCTCTGTGAGTTCCCTCAATGGCACTACTCGAATCAGATGGAAAACAAGGGAAACACATTTGTAAATTGAAGATACAAATATCAAGATCAAGGAGACTATAGTGCATGAGTTCTCACAACGACACTACTCGAATAAGATGGAAAACAAAGGAAAACATATGGAACTCAAAGATATAGGTGGTATATGAATCTGCATGAGTGACCCCAACAACACTACTCAACATGCAAGATGCAAGCCAACAATGCAGGCACTAAATAGTCTGAAGAACATTCATCATGAGAGAGACAATAATATACATGAGTGTCCTCAATGACACTACTCAAATTAGATGGAAAACAAAGGAAAACATCTGCAACTCAAAGATACAAATGACACAAGTACCAAAGGTCTCTAATCAAATGAAAAATGAAAGGTCACCTCCAGAAATAGGATTGTAAGAATGTCCATATGGTAAATGATCCATCTCACCTCAAATGCAAGTAACCAACCATTGATGTACGCTGCATCTAAAAGTACATAGGAACAAGAACTAGATATGTAGATCACTCCAACTGGAAAAAATGAGGAAGCATTAGCACCAATAGTAGAAACCCCCCCATAATGCTGAAAAATAGAGAGCCTTGACAAGAACACTGAAACTATGTGAAACCAATAAGTGCATGAAGGAGAAACAACCTGCAAATAAAAGGGTATGCAAACTAATGTACACACGCATGAGGCAAGAATCAACAAGATTGAATACTATCATGGAAGGGACACTCACTTGACGAAGGTAAGATGGAAAAACAAAGGAAAACATCAAACCCCCAATGGAACTTTATATTATAGTGTGAATACAAAAGGCACAACAAGATGTGCAAAATCCCCAAAAAGATATACACTAGAATGGAACTTTATCTCAGTGCATCTACAAAAGAGAATGTGCATGAAAAAGTCTCTGATACCCAAAATATGACAAAAAGGAAATATTAAATTACATATGGAACAACCAAAATAGATCTTATGCATCACCTTAACAAAATTTATAGACTCAAAAAAACATCCAAGTAATTCACAGAATAAGAAAACACAAAATGAATAAAATATACCTAGAGAACAATATGGAAAAAATGCATGGATGGGAAATTTGAAAAGAGCTTTGAAAGATGGTTCCAACACTGTTGGAATTGAGAAAAATGAAGAAATTGGTCATAAGTTATGAGCTCAGGATTGAAAAAAACTCCTCTAATTTCAACATACTATAGAATGCACTAGCAAAAAAATGAAGCAATGAGACCCACACCACTGGAAAGTTTACAAAATTAGCTTTTTGATGATATCTTTTTTGCCAAAAAATGATATCATATGCCCCAGTTATGGCCAAAAGAAAAAAATCCTCCCTGGAGGCCAAAGAAGGGGACTTGGGGCCTTGTTAGTGTCTGTACTATTGATGTCATGATGATGTTGACATGACATCAACAAATATTCCTAGGAATATTCCTTCCATGCTGAAAAAATAATCTGACCCTTTGATAGGAAAACGTTGGCAAAATATTATTCGATAGACAGAATATTCTTGAAGATTCCAAAAGCCACACCATGTCGAAAAATAATCGCTGGGAAATGTGAAACTACCGAAAAAGCCAGTTTGTCGCTTGGAAAGTGGAAGCCAAAAAAAAAATCCCTTGCCGGAAATTTTATGAATGCCAAAAAATGTGGGGTGGCTGTCAAGAGTTATATACCATTGTCGGTCAATTGTACAACTATTGTTGGTGGGTTTGTAAAGCTGGTGGCAGCGGCAAGGTACTATGTACCCTTTACAAAGAAAATTGCGCCCTCTTTTTGTTTAAAAAAAATTTCAAATTTGAAATCTTTTGAATTTTTAATAAATATGTATTTTTTTAATAAATTTCAAAAATTAGAAATTTACAAAAAATAAATATGCCAACCTCAAAAAAAAAAATGATTTTCATGCACAGGGGTCATACGACCTCTAGAGCAAAAAAAAAATTTCCTCAGAAACCCTTGAAGTAGATTTCGGCGAATTGACAAGCAATCTTAATGTAACATCCCTCTACAGAAATAGCCAGAAGGATAAAGGAGCCAAAGGGGCAAGATAATTTTTTAATTAAGAACATAAAAGATCACATACCAAAGAGCTTCCATTACATTAAAGCTGACTTAAAACAGAAGGCCAGGGTGTGGCCTAAAGTAGCAGTGAGGAAGGTTTGAAGCCCGCCCTCCAGAAAAGTGGGCAAGGAACACGCCATCAGAGCCTCAGTTAAATCCTCAGTGCACCTTCTCCCGAGAACTTACGCTTGAGTGCCTCCAGAACTTGTAGTGCTGCTATGGAACTTAGACAGCGTTGCTCCGTAACTTAGACAAGGCTGCTCCGAAACTTAGCAGTGCTGCTCCGGAA
Organism: Sequoia sempervirens; assembly: GCA_007258455.2. Classification (NCBI taxonomy): domain Eukaryota; kingdom Viridiplantae; phylum Streptophyta; class Pinopsida; order Cupressales; family Cupressaceae; genus Sequoia; species Sequoia sempervirens. The sequence goes on along the minus strand of VDFB02254094.1, from coordinate 5,949 downwards.
CTTGGGCAGCAACTACAAAGATTCAATAGCATGGAGAGATGCACCAAAAACTTAACCACAAGATACATAAAGGAAGAAAATACATCTATAACTTTAATTTTGCATGAAATAAGATTGCAGCCATAAAGGAATTATCATAGAATATGTGATTCTAATACCAACACCGGAATCTGAAAGCCAAACATAAACATCACATATCTTCTCATTAATTTTATGATTTCTTTCACTTTCAAGTGAGTAAAATGAGCATAAGGAAATAAGTTTGAGTACAATGGAATATACATGAATAAAATAAATCATCAGCAAGTAAATACTGAAGAGGGGATGACTGCAACGGTGCTACAACAACCTGTACATCGGTCTCCAATGGCGGTGGCAACGCCTCCCTACCATGTGAGCTTAAAAGAGGCCACCCCACCATGCTCAGAGATAGTCATGAGGCCCAAACAGAGGTGGAAAGACAAAGGCAAAGTAAATCCAACACTCACATCAATCACGAAGCAAACATGGAAGGCAATGCACACCATCAAATTTACAACAATAAATGCTCATCCAAAATCATGACGGTTACTACTCACATCTACCAAGGGCTAGATAATAGAGTGAAAATAATATGGAGTGTCATCATGCGTGCTCGAAGGGATGGCACTACATGGAATCAAGTACCCCTCTCATAGGGATGAGGAGACTTAATCATGCCCGAATCCATGCCCCGTAGACAGATGACTCAACATCCTGCAGACGGATGGGCCTTCTCGAGTGCATCCTTAGCCTTTACAAGTGCTCAAGGCCATGCACGAGGACTCAATATCTTATTAGTGTTTTACCCCATTAATTTTATTTAGTTATCACTTGTTTACTCTAACTCTGCTACTAGTTCCCCTAGCAGCCACTTGCGGGCCTCGGGCTCATAGAGAGCCACTCCAAATGACCACTCTATTACCTAGGCCTATTCTCAACTCATTTAACCAAAAGAGGAGACCAAAAAATACATGAAATGAAGGAAAGGCCAAAAATAGAGTCCAATAAAATAATAAAAGGCAGCCAACTAACACAGTCGTAAAAATACACATCCGATCGTTGCAAATCAGCAAGAAATGAAAGCATAGAAAATATGCTGAAGTACCCAAAATCTGCAATGTAAGACCAACCTTAAAAACTCATTAGAAGGGTTAGTCTAAACACACAAATCTGCAAATACCTCCATGGAATATATTGCAAATGCTTTCAAAAATGAAACAAATGATAATATAAAGACTAACATTATGAAAACAAAAGCAAGCTACCTATTCCATGTTGGATTGGTGTCACATGTGCTAGTGACCCTTTCCCAATCCTTGACCAAAGTTCAAATGATAAAATGCAAATGGAGATGATGGATTGATGATGAACAAGATCAAATCTCAAATGAAGAGAGTAACCTTGCATGAAATTGTGAAGATTGTGAAGGATTTGCTCAATGTTGAAGCCTCTATTTAAAGATTTTCAAAGAAATGCTAGAAGTGTTGAAGAGGACCAGTAATAGGATCAAAACAAATAATGTGGAGTTAAGGCCCACTTGTCATCATACTTGAATTAGTTGATGTAATAATGCAAGATTTAGGAAAGAGAGTGCCAAAGAGAGGAAATTTGGAATTCAAGTTGCAATAAATTTTGAGAGGGACAAGAAGAAGAGCAATAAGTACAATTTGACTTGTCATGTGAGAGAAAATGAGGAGTTTGAATAAATCAATAAAAGGTGATTTATTGTACAGAAATTGGCTAGATCTAGGAGGAATGAAGTACCGCAGAGTGGGATGGGATTAGCATTAGATTAGAAGTTAGATTAAGTTAGTAGTGATTGGGAAGCACAATTTAGTAGATTAGTTGGAGTTGACTTTCAAGACTTTGATAATTGATTTATTTAAATCAGAAAATGATGGAATATGATTTAGGATTTGATTTAAATGGCTTTTTGATTTATTTAACTAAATGGATGATGCAAGATGAAGGTTGAATGATAATGTTTATTTGATAAATGAGATTATTTAATTAATGGATTAAAGTGATGAATGGGCCTAATGTGAGACCTAATTTGATTGAATCTGATCGAATGCATAATGTTAATTTTGCATGTCTACACATGCAAAAATTCAAAAGGCCCGGATCACAAAACTAAGCCCAACCCAATTCGTATTTGGGAGTTTCAAGTCAAAGACCACCTTTTATTTTCAATTTTAGGGCCAAAAGGATGTGTTGTTCAGAAAAGAGGTCATTTTACAAACTAGGCAAGCCAAAAAACATAGAAAAATAAAAGTGCCCAGATTTTGAATCTACCAAAACCCAGTTGAGGTATTGGAATTACAACACAGAATCCACCCTCAATTTTTGTTTATATCAAGAGGGTAATGTACAAAAATTGAAAACACATTTTTATATACAAATTGAGCAAAATAAAACAAACAAAAATAATCCAAAACCAATTTCTCTCAAAGACCTAATTCAAGGTTATTTGAGAGAACTAAAATTAGTCACACGAGAGCCCACTGGCATTATTAATACCCAGACAGCACCATCCGCCATTCCTCAGCACAGCAAAAGCCGAGCATAAAAGGAATTCCTCGGTTACAAAGGGACAATATGTCGGCGGATAAGAAGAGATTTACGAAATTTCGAGGAATCAATGCAAATCCACTGAGATTTACCTCAATTTCCCCAAAGATAAAATGAAAGAATTTACTGAAAATACACAACTAAGCTCAAAATCAAAAGCTGACAAGCAAAATTTTGGCAAACTAAGATTAAACAATTTCACGCCCAATACTTTTCTTTAGAAACTGAAATCCCCCACTCAATCCAAAACATAGGTTTTTCTTCTTCTTTTCCATTTTAACACAACAATTTCCATCTTTTCCAAAATCAATCCTTTAAAAAATTTTGCCACTTTTATAAAACCAAAAGTTCTCATTTTTCTTTTATCTTTCCCAAAACCACAAAAGGAATAAAAGCCTTTTTATTTTTTATTTTGTTTTAAAATTAACCATTAAATCTCCCCCACAAGGATCAACCAATTAAAATAAAAAAATAAGAAGTATTAAAATATGCATGAAATATTACTAAAATCCTGAAACCAAATACCTCAAAGAGACAAGCAGGCAAATCACAAAGGAAGAAGGGTGCTCCAAAAGTTACCGTTAGGTAACCGGATGGAAGAAAACACTACAGAACACTGCCCTAATAGGTTATAGTGGCTAGGGTAGGGGATATTGGTTGTGACTATCTGCAGTAACCACCATTGGGGAAATAGAGTACGCTCAGGCCTATAAATTTAGGCAGAGTTGATACTCAGTACCTGTATCACTCCAATCAAATGTTAAAGTACATGTGCATGAATCATATATCATATATCTAAAGCAACATCAACCATCAGAAAAAAGAATCATAATATCATAAGCCTCTCAGTTACGAGTGTTATGACATCATCTTTTTCTGTCCATAATCATACAAAAGCAAGGACAATGATGTATACATAGAATATGAGCATGTAATCTAGTATAATATCTAACCATACAAACATGAAATCCAGCATGAGCAATAATCATGTCAGCAACATAACAACATATAAACATGTAAGCATGTAAACATGTAATCCAGCATAACAGTCACAGAATTACACCTCTCAAGTGTCAATACAAAATAATGAGGGACGAATAGAGTAAATACAAAATATGCAGTCATCGAAATCCATCAAGAAAAAACCACAACAAAATACAAACATGGGGGTTGTTACATCCTCCCCCCTAGGCCAGGCTTACTTCTGGAAGCCTGCAAAAAGATACATATAAAGGTCTCTCATCCTCGTTGCATCCTCCCAAGATGTTGAGGACTCACCATCAGGATCCGACTGGACCCTTACCTTCTCTATGTCCCGACCCCTAAGGGTCAACCTCCAATGTTGCAGGATTCGTACAGGCCCCAAAGAAAGCTATCCATCCGCCTCAACCTGCAAAGCAGTCCAATCAAGAACATGGGTCACATCAGGAATATACTGTCTAAGAACAGAAACATGGAAAACATCATGGATGCACGATAGATTCAGTGGTAGCGCAAGGTGATAGGCGACTAGGCCAATCCTCTCAAGGATTTCAAAAGGTCCAACAAAATGAGGTGCCAACTTTGAGGCTTTCCCATAATGGATAGGGCTCTTCTGCGGGCAAACCCTCAGAAACACACGGTCACCCACTGAAAAGTGGTGGTCCAACCTATGGGCATCAACATACTTCCTCTGCCAATCCTGAGCTATAGCCAACTACTCTCTAATCCGCACTACCTACTGCTCCATATCCTGAAGCATATCTGGACCCAAAAGAACTTGATCCTCTAAGAGATCCCAACTCAATGGTGTCTGGCATGGCCTACCATACAAGGCCTAGAAGGGGAACATACCAAGAGAACTGTGGTACCCATTATTATAAGCAAACTCAACCAAGTACAAGTAGTCCTCCCAATGAGACTGCTGATCCATAACATACATCCGAAGCATATCCTCTAAAACCTTATTAACCCGCTCCATGAGTCCGTCAGTCTCAGGATGGTATGTAGAGCTAAAATTAAGCTGAGCTCCCAAAGCATGTTGGAGAGAAGTCCACAAGGCTGAAGTGAACACTGGATCATGATCAAAAATAATCCTATGAGGAATACCGTGCAAATGCACAATATCCTCCAAAAACACACGAGCTACGGATGCTGCAGTGTATGAAAACCTTATGGGTGAAAAGTGTGCCACCTTGGACAACTTGTCCACTGTAACCATAATAGCATCATGATGACGTGAAGACATAGGTAGACCCACTATAAAATCAAGAGATATTGTATCCCACTTCCATCCAGGGATGGAGTGAGGCTACAAAATTCCTGTTGGGTGCTGATGTTCTACCTTCACCCGCTAGCACTCAAGACACCGAGCCACAAAATTAGCAATATCACATAGCATACCCGCCCAATGATACAATTGTCGAAGATCAACATGCATCTTCATGACACCCGGATGAGCTGAATAGGGTGCACGATGGGCCTCTGACAAAACCAAGGAACAAAGATCGCCAAAATCCATAACATAAATGTGACCAAGATGATGCAACAGTCCATCAAGCTCGAGAGAGAAACCTGCAAATCTACCCTCAAGGACTCTCCCAGACTCAATTTTTTCTTTCACCTCCTGATACCAAGTATCACTAGGAAGTGACTCCAAAATACGGCTCCGCAGATCCACTCCAAGGGACAAAACTAGGATCTCATGTCTCCTGCTACTAAAGGCATTTGCAACAACATTTTCCTTGCCCTGGATATAGTGAACCTCAAAGTCATACTCATAGAGGAACTCCATCCAATGACATTGCCAAGCATTCAGATTTGGCTGAGTGAAGATATATTGCAAACTGTGATGATCACTATGTAACTCAAACCAATGTGCCAAGAGGAAATGTCTCCAACGCACAAGTGTATGGACGACAACCGCTAACTCCAAATTGTGGGTGGGGTAGTTCAACTCATGATCCTTGAGCTTACGGGACTCATATGCAACCACTCATCCCTCCTGCATAAGAACTACCCCCACACCTTCCAACGAAGCATCGGTTCACACTACGAAATCACCTGTAGGATCTGGCACTACAAGGATGGGTGCACTAGTTAGCTGATCCTTAAGAGCCTAAAAATTTGTCTCACACTGATCAGACCACACAAACTTCTTCTCTTTCCGCTGAAGAGAGGTGATGGAATGGGCTACCTGAGAGAAATCTCTCACAAATCGGCAGTAATAACCTACCAATCCCATGAAACTACGAACCTCAGCAACATCCGTCAGTGCTGGCCAATCCACAATGGCCTAGATCTTGGAAGGATCCATAGCAATACCCTCTCCTAAGATGATATGGCCCAAATATCTCACCTCAGTCTAGAAGAAGTCAC
>VDFB02254093.1:0-79117 GCA_007258455.2 Sequoia sempervirens | reverse complement strand
GGCTTATAGGAAAAGGGAAGAACAAGAACGTTTGAAAAGGGAAAGAGAGGCTGCTGAGATTGTTGAATATGAAAAGAAGTCCAAGGAGGCATGGAACTATGTTGAAGAGTTGAAGAAGAAGGTAGGGATCCAAAGGAAATGTTAGAGAAAAATAAAGTGGAAGAGGAATGTTCAAAGCAGGAGCTGGAGGCTCAAAGGCTGCAAGAGCAGAAGGATAAAGAGGAAGCAGAAAGGTTAGTACAGGAAAAGGAACAAAGTGATCAGCAAAATGTGCAGGAAGTTGATTCTCAACTGGGGCTTACATTGTTACAACCTTTGTCTTCCACTACTATTTCTTATTCTTCAGCCCAGGTAGCCACTACTCATATTGCTCCTACTTGGTTAAAATTGGAACTGGAAAGAAAACAAGTTGTTCAACCACAGTCATTGAATTGGGAGGAAATGATGAAAGAAATTGGGAAGGAGAAACCTAAAAAGAAGGTTTGGGTTCTTCACTCTACTAGGCTCACTGATGCTAGAGAGATTGTTGCTGAATGTGCCATACCTGTAATGGAGAGGATTCATGATGATATGAAAATCATTGATTATCAGTTGGGGGCGGTAAATTTGGGAAAGCCTACAAGAAACCAACAAATGAGTTTGATTGATATTGTGGCCTCTTCAACTAAATCCTGGATGATCAAAGATAAACAAAGGAAGAATGAGCTTAAGGCTCAATTGGATCAGCTTCATAGGTTTTTGAAAGATGTTTCAAGTCCCATTTCCCAACAAGCTGCTCTTCCTAAATCCCCAATTTTGTTAACAAAGAAGGAAGAAGATGATTTGGTTCAAATAAAAAGCAAGGTAAGCATGATGGATAAATGGTTGGATAAGCTCAACCAGGAAGTTGATGATGTTCTCGTTGAGGGTTCTAAAATTCATAAGGCTGCTCTTGAATAGGCAAAGGATCTAGATCAGCAGGCCAAGGATTTGGATAAGCAGGATGATGAATACAAGGAATGTATTAAAAGGCTTGAAGATATTAGCAAAGTTCCCAAGTCCACCTTGCTAGAATATTCAATCCTTGAGCATGGTAATGTAGATTTTGTGGAAAAAACTGTGAGCATCATAAGGTAAAAGTCTAGGACTATTCATGGGCATCAAGAAGAAGTTCGAGAAATGAGCAAAGATTTGAATCAATAGATGGTTGAATTAGAGGCAATTGTGGCCATTTTAATTAACCTAGATTCCTCAAACAAAGAAGTCTTGTCTTTGGATAAACTAAGGGCGAGATGGAGGGATAGGTTTGAAGAAATTATGCAAAAGGGAGATGATGGGGATAATCTGTTATTAGATCAGTTTATGGATATCAGGGAGGAGGTAAGAACTATTGGAAAGGAGTTAATAAAGTTAAAGGAGATGCAAAGGTTGGTTTTTGTAGAATTTGAAAGGATTAGATTTGAAGATGATTGGTTGGATGGACCTGATTTAGGTACTCTTCAACAAGTGTTCTCTAGTTATGACAAGTGCATCCTTGAGCATTCAGTGCAAAAGTGAACTGACTCTTTTCACCATACTCAATATCTATTTTTCTCCTCTTTTTGTGGGTTTTAACATAAGCTCAACTCTGAGTTTGATCCATTGGTTTCACTTTCTTCTTGGAATATCAGATTTCTTGTTGGCGCAACAGAGTAATTAGCCTTGGAACAAGGGTTCATGAGTCCACTTATATGTTCAGTTTCGGCTCCATTAATTGTGGATCTTGATTGATAATTGAGAAACTTGTGCATGTGGCACCCTATATGTATTATTAGGTTCTACTTTGTAAAGGTCGACTAATTGAAGGAAGATCAGCCACCTAATGATAGAAAATAGAGATTAGATCTAGGATTTCTATGTTTTAGGAGAGATACTCTAAAATTTCAATAAAAACTTGGTTATTTTACAGTTTTTCATATATTTTTATGTTATGGTTTTAAAGTTTGGATCTATTTTGATAAGGTTAATGGTACATGATCAATCCATACGCTAGTGATTTTTGTTGTGCTTAATTGTTTCTTATTTGATGAAAGTAAATAGAAGGAACTGGATTCAAGATTATATCATTGGATTATCTGTGAATGAAGTTGTTATCATATTCATTTGATTTGTGTTTTAGATGATGAGTGAGTGATTTGTTTTGAGGTAAGTTTAGTGAATGTTGATGGTATTTGAATTAGCATTATGGATGTATGTAGTAGCATAGTTTATTCTATGGATTACATCTTTCTATAGTTGTGGTTAGGTGGAATAAACACTCATTATGGATATGCGTGTTTGGATATGTAAGAATTTTACTCATGTTTCTTTGATTTGAAGCTCTAATTCATCTTTTTATTTTATTTAAACCCCCCCAACGTAGACTAATTGATGCTATGCAGTCCTATTCCTTGTTACCAGCAAAGGCCCCTTGAACATTACAGTTATATCAACCACTGAGTGATATCAGCATAATTGAGAACTAATTACAGGACCTTGGGAGTTAGGTCACCATGTGTTATCTTTCTCTTTCAAGAGAAATAGAATAGTAATATTCTGTTTAATGTTGTCGTGCTACTTTGACCCTCAACACCTCTCATATAAGCCTCTGTAATACTGAGTGGCCACACCCTACCTCGCTAGCTCCCAAGCAATATCAAACACTAACCCACTACAGGTGGTTGTAAAATCAATAACCCACTGCTCTGCTTGTTGCTACCCAATCACTACAAGGTCCCTCTCTACCTGAAAGGCATCCCTCTCAGCCCTAAGGTTGTCCCTCTCAGAAATAACTATCCTCAACTATGCCTCCAGGGCCGTCCTCATCTACCTACAATGGGCATGTCCTATATGGTTTCCAGATGAAACTCACTAGTGTTTCAATGCCATGTCTCCAATAGCCCACATCTCTGACATGTGTCTATGTCAGGGCCCCCTGATACATATAAGAGTATGGTGTTGTACCCACCCCCTGTCACTCTACTAGTGGCTAAAATACTACTATGTGCTCCCATGCCCAAACTGTAAGCAAGATCACACCATAGCTCAGGCTCTGCCCCTCCCTGTAAACAATATCATGCAGCTGGAAATACATGTCCAAAAGACATGGCCCCCATGCATACACCATCCTATGTCCAATCATTGACCCCAACATCTCTCCCCAACGGACTAGGAATCCATGGCCTATGTGATCGGGTATCATCACCCCCGCTATCAATGCACACAGAATGCAGTCAAACTGGTCATATGTCTCCACAAAGATCTCCCACCAGATCTCATAACCCTCGATCCTAAGCTTAGTATCATCCTCAATCTCATCATACTCATAACACATGTAGTCCTTGGGATGGGTCATACCATACACGCTCACTGTGAGTGGGCAATCTGAAGATCCTGTACACGTCCTCTAGGGTAACTATAGCCTCCCCTATAGGAAAATGGAAGTTTCTCATCTTCGATTTCCACCGCTCCGCTAGCACCATTAGCATCCCTCTATTTTCCCTGATCATGGGCATATATGTGACATAGAATAACCCAAGCTCTAGTAGTACACCCCTCTCATCATCTCCCAACTAATCCCACAACTGGAACACGTCTGGTCTTGAATCTCATGTATAAATTGGCAGAAGATGCACCTAAACACATCAAGCAACCAACAACGTTAATACAAAACCCTCATTTGACCTATAGAACCTAAATTGACCTAGTCAAACTTTCATCGTCTGGGGAAAATCCTTAATCAGGCAATTATGTTGCACTTTCTATCTAATGTGTTACATAAAATATAACCATCCCGCAATTGCAAATGAGTCACAAGCCCAACAAATGTGTCATTTCATGTAATGTATGCATTGTTCTAAGACATTTGCATCATTCCTGATCACATATGAGACTTGAAAATGTACTTGCGTCACACAATTTCATGCATCACACCGTAAATGTTTCCTTCCTTATCCCTATGCAATTGCATCTCACTGAGATGATTGTGGCGAACTGCTTATCAAATGCATCAAATGTGATAGTAGATGTGTCACACGTCATGCGATGCATTCATTTGCTAAATTATTTCCTAGCCTAAATGCATGCAACACGAAAAAATTAAAATCTAGGTTCGTAGTATGTATCGGGGCGGGAACTCCCTCAGGTCGGCAAAAGGTACGGATCCTGTACACATGGTGGGAAGCCTCTACAATTGGAGACATCTTCGCTGCCTAATCACTCTGAGTTCTCCAGATTTCTAAATATGGAATGTGAAAATAAACTATGAAAATGGCCCTTTTCAACCTCAATTTGTGTTTTATAGGTTCAAAATTTGGGTTTTTGACCTGCCTCGCCTTCTGGACGCACCCTTTGACACCTTGAACCTTGAATTTGACCCTATCTTGGACCTCGATCATCAATTTTGTCTTCACTGTCACAATCCTGGTCATCCTTTTGTCTTATCAAGAAAAAAAATTCCAAATTTTTGACATTTTTTGAAAATTTGTCAAATTTTCTTGAGGGGGCATACCTGTACCCTATTGTCACTAGGGCATCCTAGAGCATCTCTTGACTGAAATTCTTTGACACAACATGATAAACTGCATTATGTCAAAGAGGGGCAAAATGTAGACACTAAAAAATATCCTAAGTCTGCGAGCGTCATTTTTCTTGATCGTTGTCCTTTGATAATTGAATAATTTTAATTATCCAATTATGTTTGATCGTATTCTTCTATTAATTAAATAATTATAATTATTTAATTAATTCACATTCTTATTTCTATCCTGATCAATTAAATAAATTAATCATGTCACTAATTCCCCCTCTTTCTCAATAGTTAAATAAATTATGTTATTTATTTAATTATTCCTTTATCACCTTTTCACCTATAGTTAAATAATTAGCATTAATTATTTATCTATTCATGGTCCTTTAATTCTTCTATAGTTAAATAAATATCAAAATTATTTAACTATCCCATGTCACCTCCCCTATTAAATAATTAATCTAAATTAATTATTTAATGTCTAATTTTCATCTCTCTATTTAATTAAATTGATAAATTTAATTAAATGCTCCTCTTTTCATTTTCTCCAAATAAATAATTTGAATAAATTATTTATTTTCCACTTGTCCCCTTCTTCCATTTTCCTCCATTTTTGAATAAATTATTTATGCACCACCCGATCAAAGATGCCTTGTCACTAATCCCTGTCATAGCCTTCATTCCTGTCATAGTCGTCAGGCATCATACCTATCATGATTCCTCCAATAATAGCATATTCTTGGCACATCAATCCTGGACCATTGATCTTGGTATCTTTCTAGAAGTTTGATCTTGACCATCCATTTTGTAACCTCCCTCTCATGCATATTGGACTATTGATCTTGGAATCCTTCTAGAGGATTAATCTCGGTTGTCCATTTGAAAGGTTGTCTATAAAAGCAACCCTCCCCCTCCATTTTCATCTTAACAGCTAATATTCTCCAACTTTCTTGCTTACTATTTGCAAGTTTTGCACAAGTATTCCAACAAATCTAAGGGAAAAGTTTCATAAGAAGGAGAGCAAGGGAAGTGAATCAACTAATATGGGGAGTAATTTATTTTATGCTTTGCATTTCTAGCTCTCTCCATTATTTTGTATTCTCTTATTGATGAGGTCTTATTAGTCTAGAGGTGTTAGTTGTCACTATTCTAGGTTAGAAATTAAGAAACCCCATCTCACATTGGTCAACCTAATGTGAACATACTTTTTTGCAAATTTTTCGTACAGATTTAACTTGTTTTTCAAGATTTTGAGTATGGAATGATGCAATTGTCAAGTGCAGCGATGCATTTGTTGAGAAGTGACGCATTTTTCAACACAATGATGCACTTGTCCTGGAATGACACATCTACAGGAGGTACCCATGGGTGGAAAAATTTAAATTCAAAAACGTTAGACATCTATCAAATGCAGCAACACAATCATCTGCTAGGTAAAAAGTTATAGTTTTAATATCTTTTTCTTCTTTCTTTTGATTTATGTGAGTAGAATAGGGTTTTTGGGTTCTAATATTTTGTCTGTAGCATGTGGACTTAGGTGGGGACTCCCAAAACTATTTCCTTGTGAAGCAACAAAAAAATTGAGTTCTCAAGTTTCTAGTTTATTTGGGTTTTAGTTTAAATCTTTTCCTTCATTTTGGTTTAGTTGGTAGATTCTAGTTTTTGTTTTGTGCTAGCCTCCTTTGGTGTTAACTTGGAGTTTGTGCAACTTTTTCATTGGTCCAAGACTTTTGTTTTGAGACTACTAGCAATTGTTTTTGCAAGCTCGAACGTCCAAGAATTACATTTTGAAACCACTTTGATCGTTTTAGATTAGAAAACATTTCATTTTGGTGCTCTAAAATGAATGAATGTCTTTCTCACATAGCTTTAATTAGAGGGCAAAGAACACCATGTCTTAGTGTTTGAGGGTGGTAGGTATTATGCTCTCACCTTGTGCAAACTCAGTGATCAAAAATCTAGACCCATCTGATTTTTTGTTTACCCATTAGAGAGCATGCCTTAGTGTGAAAAAGTACTCACCCTAAGGGAAAGACCCAAGCGGTAATGTGCTAAAGCACCCAGTGATTACAATCTTGTTGAGAAACTTCAAGTTACTCCGGCTAATATCTCGTTGTGGGACTTGCTTCAATCTACTTCGGTTTATCAAGGTATGCTTCAGGAGGCCTTGCAAAAGATCCTCTTGCCTTCTTCCACTGGGTCGACGGATGCTAATGTGTTGATATCTCATATTCATGCAAATTCACCAAATATTATGTTCTATCCATAGTGTTAGAATTGGCTATGGCTGCCACCCAAGATCTATGGACCAAATGGAAAGCACAAAAAGAGAGAAAATATGACAAGAATAAACTGTATTCAATGTCAATGATATGATTCTGATTCATTACAAATGAGAGACCCCTTGGTTATATAGCCAAGGTGAGAACATAGAAGGGCATAAGATTATGACAAGTGTCAGAATCTTATGACATGAGACAACTATGAAGAGCTATCACTCCACTTAAGGTGGAGAGATAATCACATGATGTGTCCACAAAAGGTGGAAGTGATGAGGTAATGACATGTCAAGTCCACCAAAAGTGGAGATTCTCCAACAACCTCCTATGTGGTCCCTAAGTAAACTTAACTAAGGTGTAATTATGACCTAGGACAAGGTACAAGACATTTAATTACACCAACACCCCCCCTTAAGTGCAACTTAGGGAGAATGTGCACAAATGAAAACAATGCAAGATGGGTCCCGGCTATTAGGCCATGTTAGGTACCCATGTACATATGCAAATGCAATCAATGCAATCTCTCACAAACAAGGAAAGGGAGAAAACCTCATGGGAAAAACTCCCCCTCAAAAGAGAGATGAAATACAAAATAGAAATGTTCTCTATGAAGAATGAGAAGGTAAAAACCCCATGTGAGGAAAAAGACCCCCCCATAAGAGAGAAGTAGAAGAGAGACAAGGTAGCCCCCCCTCAATGTTGAGTCTCCTGCAATGATGGTAGAAGCTCGACATTGAATGTTGAAGATGATCCAATCTCGCCGAACAACGTTCCTCCCCTTAGGAAGAAACAAAACCAAGGATGTATGCAGGATATCAAGATGATGGATGATGTGTGATGTCTCTGAAGCATGATCAAGTGTCTCCATGTCGACGTCGAAAGCTGACACACTCCAATCAAGCATTCTAGGCCACACTGCTGAAGAGGAAAATCCAACATCTAGTAGAGAAGAATGTAGAGCACAATCCAAAGACAAAGATATCCCCTCTGAAGACAAAGAAGCCTCCTCCAAATGTTGTCCAAAAGTATCCACACCCACGCCAATCTGTGAAGAATGATCATGTAGAGAATGAACAAGAGGGTCAAAGTGTTCCCTCACAACAACTGAAGAAGGTGCATCTTCATCAAAGAGAAGATGAATGCTTTCAATGGTGTCCTCCAAATCTACAAGATGAGACTCCACAAACAAGTCTGAAATACCTGTCAGAAAGCCATCCAAAGTAGCCATATCTGGAAGACTATGTATATTCTACTGCACTGAATCACTAGGAGTCAAAACTGTTGAATCGCAAGTATCCTCAAGTACAATAGTGGATGGAGGAGATAGAGTGCATGGCTCAAGGACTGGATCTGATGTGAGAATGCCCAAGTTTAAAAAGCCAAATGCCTCCTCAGAATCATAGTTGTGATCAACAGTCGAAGGAACATTGTCACCATCAGAAGCAAACTGTGCAAAGGAATACAACCGAGATGAATGATCAACCACCCTAGTAGCAATGATCTCTCGACTCTCCAAATCTCAAATGATGACCAAATCAGGAGTGAACTCCACAGTTCTCCCATCTCCACCATGTGTAATTTGATAAATGGAAAGCAGATTGTTCATCAAATCAGGAACACACAAGACATCCTGAAAAGTGTTCTCCCCAATGCTAATAGATCCCTTCCCTGTTACACTCATATATGTATTGTTTCCCATCAAGATAGGAGACATAGAACAAGGCTGAAATGAAGAGAAAATAGTCTGTGAAGATGCCATATGATGAGATGCTCCTGAATCTAGAAGCCATCTCCCTGATCCTGGACCTGAATGAGCACAAAGAGCTTGTCCTTTATATCCTGATGTTTGACCTTTGTCCTTTTTAGACTGTTTTGAAGTAGAAGGAGAAGAAGGTCCAGACATTCTAGAAGGAAAATCAATGTGATTCTTTTTGAGAAGATTTTTCAACTCATCTATGTCCTTCTTATAACAATAATGTTCTTCATGTCCATCCTTCTTGCAATATGCACAAAAAGGCCTCTCCTTCTTAGATGTTTCTCCTTTTGATGATGAGGATTGTGATTCTTTATGTGGCTTGTTCTTTTTCTTTTGCTTCTTATCAAGATTCCCTGATTCTTTCTATACCTTAGACTCATTAGCCACCAATGCTTGTGGTTTGGAAGACTTGATTAGACCCATGTTCATTAACTTAGCTTCCTCTTGGATTAGGAGATTTGCAAAGTCATCAAACTTAGGATCAACATATGATGCTCCCATAGAAAGTTGATGGGTATGAAAGCCAGAAACAAACACTGAATACTCAGGACCAAGCTTGGATAACACATTCAGAATCAATTGTAAATCCTCTTTTTCAATAGTGCATTCTTTCAATTGTGTTCTTAGTTGCTTGATTTTGGACATGTAATCTTGGATGTGGTCAAAACTTTTAGGATCAAGATTCATCAAATCATTATCAATTTGATAGCCTCTAATCTTATCTGTTTTACCATACAATTTATCAAAAGTCTCCCATACCTCTTTAGGTGTATTACATGATTCAATATGAAACTGCAAATCAAATGAGACTAATGAACATATGCATCCAAGTGTTTTCTCACGATCAATCTCCCACATTGCCAATTCTTTAGCATTAGTAGATTTTTGAATTGTGTCCTTTAGATCACCTATTAGACCTTTCATCATGAGATAGTTTGTTACTGATTTTCTCCATGTAGCATAATTATGTGGATTTAGGGGTTCAATTTGAGATCTCCCCATTGCAAGAACACAAACCAAGCAAAAGAATGCAAATAATCACCGCAAGATTACCCCCCCAAATCACTCAATCAAGAAACCCCCCAAGCAATATCTGATTTGGCACTTTATATTTAGTGCGTTTACAATTGCCACTTGCAAAAAACAGCAAAGTGGTCTTTGATCTTGGTACATGCAAATGCCAAAATAGGCCACAATATCAAGTACAATTTTTGGTACAAAATGAAATCAATATGATCCTACCACTGAGAAGTACACGAAAAATCATGCACTTTCAAAAAAAACTGCACTCAAAAATGTTACCGTAGGAGCAAGATATGAGCTCCCAAAGTTCCCAAAATGAGGACGAAGCAGCAACACCTATGAGAATCTGCAAATTCTGGAAAAACCAGGCACCAAAACTAAAAACTTATTGCACCAGTGCGTAGAGAACAAAATTCTAGCCCAAATAAAAAAAAAATGCTCGAAAAAAGGAGTCAGAATGAGCAAGTTAAGAGGCTTCAAAGTTCGCCTATGAAATCAAAAACTTCAATGGAGAGGGGTAGAAAATTTCTTAAGAGACTGCTGATATCATGTTGACGCAGTGCTGACTTCATCAATCTACACAATTAAATTTGACGGTTTCCTACCCTTCACCAGAAAATGTGCCCCTTTGCCGGAATATTCTCAGTTGCTGGTATATTATGATAATCGGAATCTTCTGAGTTATCAGAATATTCTCCAGGAATATTCAGAGGAATCTTCTGACGGTTCGTCGGATTTGAGTTTTTGTCGCCGCCGGTTGTATTATGGTAACCGTCGGTGGCTGGGTATAGGGCCCGTGGAAGGAGCATAGGAAGTCGGCTGGTGATGAAGTCGTCGGAACTTCTTTGAACGCCGGTGGATTTGAAAATGCCACCCGAGGTGGGGAGAGGGGACCCGCGGGTATGGTAGGGCTGCGTGGCAGATGGTGGCTGGTCAGCGGGTACCAGGGTATAGTGTACCCTCTGCAACGCGGTACTTTGCAGAAATGAATCTGTAGAAAAATACTTTTGTATTTTTTTTTAAAAAAAATTTACAATGAAATTTTTGAAAATAAATTTCGACAATACAATATAAAAAATTTCAGAAAATAATTCGAAAATAAATTAAATATTTTATTTTTTGAAATCTTACCGTCGCAATTATGACGACCTGGGGGCCGTACGGCTCTCGAGCAAAAAAATTTTGCCTCACCAAATAACTTGCTCCAAATCAGACAATTTGACAGTCGATTTTAGAGTTTTTGGCCCTTCTGGACGCGATGGCAGGGTTGGATTTGACCCAAAATGCTCCAAAATTGCAGCTACCTTCTAGATCTGGCAACCACTCTTTAGCTTCAAACCCTCATAGATTTGGCCTCATATGTCCGATTTGGACGAAACAAAAGGAAAAATTGACTATCTCGAACTTTCCGGACACAATGGTGAGCTCAAATTTGCACCAACAAGCTCGGATATGAACCTGCAACAAAGAGCCACGAACGAAACCTCCTCAGATCTGGAATCTCTCTTCAGAAAAAGACTCTCCAATGGCACCCAACCTGCTCTGATACCATGTTAGAATTGGCTATGGCTGCCACCCAAGATATATGGACCAAATGGAAAGCACAAAAAGAGAGAAAAAATATGACAAGAATAAACTGTATTCAATTGCAATGATATGATTATGATTATGATTATGATTGTTTACAATGAGAAAGACCCCTTGGTTATATAGCCAAGGTGAGAACATAGAAGGGCATAAGATTATGACAAGTGTCAGAATCTTATGACATGAGACAACTATGAAGAGCTATCACTCCACTTAAGGTGGAGAGATAATCACATGATGTGTCCACAAAAGGTGGAAGTGATGAGGTAATGACATATCAAGTCCACCAAAAGTGGAGATTCTCCAACAACCTCCTATGTGGTCCCTAAGTAAACTTAACTAAGGTGTAATTATGACCTAGGACAAGGTACAAGACATTTAATTACACCAAAACATAGGAACTCCCACCTCCAAAAGTACAAAAGCAAGTGGATCCTCTAATGATTATAGTTAATATTAAGAATAATGGAATTAGATGTACTCTCATTGACATTGGTTCAATGCTCAATGTATGTAGCATTGATCTATTGCCTAAGATTAATATTTATTCATCTTCTCTTAATTCTTCTTTTGTTTGCATTCGTGGGTTTGATAATGCTAATCGACAATCCCTAGGCATGATAGTCTTTCCTTTGAGGTTGCAACCCATTATTTTACCTACCCTTGTATATGTTATTTCAGAAAAATTACCATATAACCTTTTTGGTAGGTTGTGGATTCATACTATGGGTGCAGTCCTATCTACCTTGCATAAATCTATTTAGTTCACTTGCAATAATAAAGTAGTCACAGTTAAGGCTGACCCTGATGCTATGCACTTATGTGAGATGGCAATTGTCGGTCAAGTCTCAGTTGTGCCTACTCTTATCCCTTCAGTGTCTTCCAATGTGTCGATGTTTACTCCTGCAGTACCTACTACAAAGGATACTCTTGAGATAGATGACCCTGAAGAAGATCCTTCTAAAGAAAGAAATCTTAAGTCTACTCTTTCTACTTCTCAAAAGAATGCATTTCTTGGTGATGATTGGGGTACTTTAGACTTTACATACTCCTTCACTGGAGAACATAAAGTTGACCTGATCCACTCAAACCTTTCAATAACATCATCCAAACTTGCTATCAAATATGGTTAGTCTTTTCTATCATGGGGTAATGTGAATGCAAATTGTAACGCTCTCTATGGAGATCCTCCTTTGTTGTCTTCTATCTTTGTGCCTTCTTCTTGTGAGCAATCTAGCTTTTCTCCACAAGAGAAAGGGTTGCTTCCTGCTGCTCATCGTTTGTCTAAGAAAGAGCATATTTTGTTGGAGCTTCTTAAATCCCACTTGATCACTCTTCCTCCTCCTACATGCAAGAAATTTTATAAACATGATAAAGAGAAACATTCCTTTTGTGAATCCCATCGAGTGCCTGGCCATTCCACTAGTAAATGTAAGGCCTTGAAGGATAAAATACAACAACTTCATGATTCAGGTGCAATCACTCATTTATTTGTTGATGCACCTACCTTTTCTTTGCATGACAAGGGATATCGAGGTTTACCTCTATCCTGTATGTTCTATATCTTGCATGGTTCTCCTCCCTTGTATGTTGGGGGTAGTGATAAGTTGATTTGGAGATGTGCATCCTTTCAAGGACCCCCTCTCTTTTCTCTATCTTTCAAATGAAGCATCCCCCTAGTGGGCCCCTTTCTCTTTTGAAGGGTTCCTAAGGGGCCCCCTTTGAAATCTTTTCTCTCAAATGAATTCATTGGCATCTAGCTTGGGGGCAGCCTAACTAGACCTCACTTTTCAAATAGTGCATCCCTTGAGTGTGCCCCTCTTCTTTTGAAGGGTTCTTGAGGGACCCCTTTGAAATCCTTTCAACTTATCGACGATCTGTGTGACTTTCTGCTTATTTTCCTATGTAACTAATTTGTTTCTAGCATGTTTTATCTGTAGATTAGCATGTCACTTTGTAGGTGCACCTGTAAAGCTACTTTCCAATCTGACTCTGTGGAGTCTCCTCCTTTGGATTTCCCTCATGTGAGAGATCTTGGGGGACGCCTCCTTACAGGTCTGTAGGCATGTAAGGCACTTACTTTATTAGGTTTCCTTCATGTGATAGATCTTGGGGGATGCCTCCTTGTAGGTATGCAGGCCTATAAGATGCTTGCTTCACAAGGATTCCTTCATGTGAGAGATCTTAGGGGTTGCCTCCTTGCAATTTTGTGGGCCTGTGAGATGCTTTTTATCCATCGTTAGTCTACGGGACTTTGGTGTACTCCGTTCTAACCTCCTCAGGAGAGAGTACCTATGGAGCTATTTCACTAGGAATTTTCATTCCTTTCTCTTCTCTCTTCTCTTCTCAATTGTGTATACCAGATCAAAGATCTGCCTCTTCTTCATCCTGAGTATATTCTCTTTCTCTCTTCGATATTGGTTGCTTCCCTAACCTTTTGGGTGCATTCTTCTCTTGAAGCAATCGATCCTTACATTCTTCTCTTCATTTTAGAATTCTTCTATAAGTTATTGTTTCTAATTTGGGGACGACACATAGTACTAAGACAACCCCTTCTACATCAAGGTCTCTTTCACTTTGCTGACTCAAATCCTTTAGTTTTTTGTGTGTTAACATTGTTGTCTAGTGCAGGTTTTTCTTGTCTAATGCATTTGTTTTGCAAGTCTTCAGCCTAGGGGCATGCTTCCATGGTTCAAAGAGTTATTTGCTTTCTCTATAGTATCTTTTTTTCATCGTGATGTTATATATGTTTAGTAGATTTCCTTTAGCGTGCATATTATTGTAGATTCATATGCTCCCTAAAGTGGGTGAAAAATGTAATGTCATAAAATTCCACCCCTTGCAATTTCACATCCATTTTTGTATCCGCTTTAGTGACCACTCCCTTAGCATTTTTGTAGGCTCATTTTAGCCCCTACATTAGCCTTTCCCCTCTCAAGATGCTCAAAGGCTCACTTTTCAACAACTACCATCACACATCAGCTTTTCATTAAACCTTGTGCTTTTCCCATTTGTGTTGTTTTGTAGCTAATGTGTCTAGACACTAGTGCATTGCATGGATGTATGTATGCCACGTTAGCATCCTGCAATGTTTCAATGCTCAAACAA
The DNA here is from genome assembly GCA_007258455.2 of Sequoia sempervirens. Classification (NCBI taxonomy): domain Eukaryota; kingdom Viridiplantae; phylum Streptophyta; class Pinopsida; order Cupressales; family Cupressaceae; genus Sequoia; species Sequoia sempervirens. The sequence continues at coordinate 64,839 of VDFB02254093.1, read as the reverse complement.
CTATTTTTGTGCATTTTTTCCACTTGTCACCTCCTTTGGTCAGTGGTAACGGCTTGAGATGCCTTGTAATCACTCAGGAAACTTCTTTTTGCTTCTCTTCTCCCTTTAAAAGTTATTTTTTCAATCCATTTGATCTTTTGGATCCTCTCTTCTGCCTCCAGCTTCATTCCAGCTTTTAGCTTCTCTCCAACTCTTGCTTGCACAGCTCCATACAACTTGTTACAATAGCACTCTCACATCCTTGCAACACTCTTGGCTCTTGCAGCTATCTTGTTCTCCCTCTTTATAGCTCCTTTGGCTCTTGTAGCTCTACCTCCCTTGTCTTGCACCATTGAGCATCTTGGTATTTTTCACATCCCCTATCATTTGCATCTTTACTTTGTGATACGGGTTCTCCTCCTTGAGCAGGATTTGCTTTTATCACTCATACTTGGTGGTGCGGGTTCTACTCCTGGAGCGGGTTTTTCTTTCACCACACACTTTATCCATTTCAGTTCATTTCTCTCTATCTATCTGGTTGTTCGTGGAGGTGGGAACACCAAAACAGAGGTTTGACTAATGCAAACCCCTATATAGCCCCAACACTTTCTCTAGATATTACGCATGTAGGTTTTGAAGACATTCAAGTACTGGAGGCTTCATCACTTGCATCGTTGTGAGCATTTCGTTTCTATCTATTATTCTTTTTATCATTTCTATTTTACTTTATTTCAGCTTTATCACATTTTGTTATTTCCCAATACTTTTGAAGTTCTTAGAAATTGGATTGTAAGTAGCCACTTTATCACTTTTTGTAATATTCTCGCTTTCTAGTCTGTAGAAGACACTAGCACGCCTCTAGGACGCCACCATGTCGCGTTGTCATCTATATTCTACATTGTCATCCTTTGGTCAAGAGCTTGTCAGTTTGTCCAAAAAATCTTCGTGACTTGTTATTTCTGATTCTAGAACTCTCACACTGTTCTTGATGTAGTTTAGGGAAGTTCACCCCATGAGGCTCTCTGAATGAAGAGAACTCCTAAGTAGCAAATCCCCCTTCTCTACAACTCTATATTAGCACTCAAGGCATGAGAGGCCATCCATTATATTGGTTAATTAATTACGATGTTTCATTATTTTCCACTTAATTAAATGACTCCCCACCTTTGATTAGCCTAAAAGCCACTTTGGTATAGGGACACATTGGGAGACACTCCTATAACCCTCTCTAGTACCTTCGTCCTAGGCTCATCATACTCTCCAATGAGTGTGGCATGGAAAATAATGAATACAAGAATAACATAACGATTTTATCAAAAACTAGAAAACATAATCTTAAAACGATCCTTACAAAAAATCCATTAAGGAGACTCTAATTCCCCCAAAATACAACATTCAAATTTCACATCGCAAAGTTGTAACCCAATCTCAAATCACAAAGCTACGAATAAGAGGGGAATTACAATGTAAAATGTATTGTTTGTCACTTAAAATATTGTTGATAGTCTTTTATTTAATAAAATATAGTGTCCTTGAGTAGATGTGTGAATGGATGATATTTATCTAAAAATTGTGAGATAAATCTTTTGATTTCTTAGATTTTTCCTTTTTTAAACTATAGATTTGTCAGATATTAAGAGGAGGAATTTCCATTATAGCTCAAATTTTTAGTGTATTTACTTCAATACCTCTTATGAAAATAATGAATCCCAATTTATTTGTGATAACACCAAGACATATTTGATTTAGGAAAACTATTTGTATTCTCTAAGTATCTTAATATATCTTCATGAAATAGTAGGGTTTTCCTCTTTTGTTTTTATTTACCCAATATATGATCAACTTAGTCCTCAATAATATGATGAATTGTATCGTGGAAAATAACTTCAATCGCCAATTGGTACATTAATCTAGTATTCTTTAAGCCAAAGGCGTGAATGGGTAACATAAGGTCCCCCAAGGTGTAGTAAATACCATTATGTGTTGATCCTTAGGTGTAAATAGCTCGAGAAACCTTCCTTTAATACTATTTCATGCTTTTTTGTTCATTCAACAATCATTTCAATATTTGGTAAGTAAAATCATCCTTGGGACATGATTTATTGATATCTTTGAAATCTATACACATGTGAATACCTCCTAGTTTGTTACTTACAAGAACAATATTAGATATCTATTTTAAATAATTGATTGGTCTTATAAGCCAAACCTTTAAAATATTTTGAAGTTCCTCTTTGACAAGAAGTGCAACTTTAGGACGCATCTTTCTAAGTTTATGTTTACTAGTTTGGCATCAACATGTACAACAAGATGATGCACCACAAGAGATGGGTCTAACCTATCATGTTAGCATATGACCAAGAAAAAACATCAACAAATTTGATTAGGAGGGTGATAAGAATTGAACACTCTAAACGAGTGAGAGAATTGCAAGTTTAATCATTTTAGGATTTTGCTTTATTCCAATATTCACATAAGTAGTGTCTTCAACTAGAAATTTAGATAAATATTGTAACTTTTCTTGTGGATGGGGGAGGTTGAGTTCCTTATCTATTGGCACCTCATAAAGATTTTCACTATCAAACTCATCCTTATTTTCTTTACTATTTTGGTTAAATAGCCTCTCAAAAATGTTCTCCCCTTGAAATATGCAAAAGAATCTACGTTGATGCTAAAACCCTTTTTATGAATACTTATTGGGATTCCATATTGAAGTCCTATAAATTTTTCAACAACTTAATCATTATGAAATATGTTCAATAATGTCACCTTGTTGGTGTCGATCTACAAATTCAAGGTGTTGGATGATAAGATTAATGGTAAGGACAATAGTTTCATTAAAAATATTGGTAGTGGCAAGATCATTGTAGGTGCTATGAATGAATCATTTTTCAATGTCAAACGAAGTTTCTTTAGAAATCATAGAAGTTCCAATAATATTCTCATGTTGAACACAAGAGGGTTTGTATCTAATGCCTTAAAACCCTTTATTTGCTAGTGCACATATATGTTTTTGTGATTTTTTGTTTATGAAGGTCTAGTCCTTTTCATTTGTATTTTATGATCTCGTAAAAAAAAAATTCTTTATGATATGCTTTATCTTGAAAATAGGTGGAAAATTCATCATTATATAACCAATCATCATTTATGCTTCATCTATAAGAAAATGTGATTTTATGAAATAAGTCTTTCCCAATTGATGGGCTACTTGGCTTATATTCTTATTTGTATTGGGTTTTTCATTACTTTTAGGTGAAAGGGGTGGCTTTCTCACATTAAAGGCAACTTTGATTTCAAATTCACTAGAACCATTGTTAATGATCTTGAAATGGGGTTTAGTGAGCTTTTAGATGTGGTTGGTATATTAGTTGGGTTTATGTGGGATGAAGACTTTGTTGGTTCTAAGGTCATATTCTCAATTATAATGGCATATATAGTAATAGGAAACACATTTATTATAGAGTTGCAGACACTTAAAATTGACTAACACATTTCTTCTTAAACATATTTTTTTTGTCATCTGGATTAATCAATTTATCTTCAGCATTTTAATTAAATAATTTTATTATTTAAGTAAATTAATGATTATTCCCCCTTCATCTTGATAATTAAATGATTTTTTATTGTTTAATTATTTAATTTTGAAAGAATTTTTTTTTATTTTTCCTTCATTTCCACTTTAATTGAATAATTTTAAATTATTTAATTAAATTATCTATTTCATCACTTTTCCTCTATATTGATTAAATAATTAACATTATTTAATAAATTTACTAGTTATTCCTCTTTCTCAAAATTAATTAAATAATTCATTTTATTTAATTAATCCATTTCTCATTTTCAACTTCTCAACTTAAATAATTATTTTTAATTATTTAATTTATCTATGTATTCCTCTCAACGTTATCTTCTTCCAAAATAAATAAGATTCATTATTTTATTTATTTATTTCCCCTTTGCACATGTAATTAATAATTAATTCATTTAATTAGGTTCATCCCATAGTGTGATGGTTAAGTGTTGGCATTGTTGTGGTAGCCACTAGGGTTCAAGTCTCTAGTGGGCTATTGTGATCGTGAGCACTATGACTTCACTGATCCAATGTGCTCACAGGCTTGACCCACAATCCTCTATTTGTGGCCTCCCTAGTTCATAGCTCAAGTAAAAAAGTGCTTATGAATAAAAAATAAATAAATAATTCATTCATTTAATTATTAATTACCCATACATTTCAACCTCGTCAATTGATTAAGACTTACTTTCAATCTATTCCTTAATCAATTCTAGTCCACTCCAACTCACTTCGAGTTCACTAATCAATCAACTATGTTTAATAACCGTTAGTCATACTTATCTCTTCAATCAATTCTCTTAACTGACCTTGTAATGGCATGAATTTACACCCCTTGCAAATTCCCCATTTTCATACCCTTCACCTTAGAAAATGTAATTTTGATGATGCAATCCCGACATTTGCCACCTTTCCTTATCTACCTGGTAGCCTATTTTTGTGTTGATGGAGGAACTTTGTCAAGGACACGTGCGCGTCGTGCGAATGTCCACCACCGCACTTCCATCCTGACAAGATTCCTACCTCTGGAATCTACACAGGCATTACATTTCTCTATTGGATTCGAACCATAACGCTTCCTACTCCTTTGACCGACACAAAATGACTCCTGTTGATGGTGTTTTCTGCACAGCAACAACTCAGACAGAATGCAATATTCTATCTCTCTTGAAAGGTTATTTTCAATAATAAATCACTAAAAATCACCCCAAGGTCTCTCAGGTGTCAGGTCATGACAATGCATAAACAACTCAGATAATTATGTGAAAATGTTGGTAATCACAAAGGAACCTTACTACAAGCAAACTGTATCTTTCCAATTTATCAGATTTTGCAATATAATGATCTCTAATCCTAAATCTAACCAAATGATAAAGAAATAGCAAAAGATGAGGGTGCGAGGATATAATAAAATCTAAAATATTCCTAGGATGAGCAATGCAAATGACAGATATTTGGAATGGACCAATCTCAGACAACCAACTCCTGCTTAACCCACAATGCAGTATCACAAGAACGGTGCAATCTTCTGAGGTATGTAGATTTTCAAATCATAGACATTCATCTACAATCGAACTTAAGCGCATATGAATGTATGGTCCAGGTTGACTTCACCAGCCTACTACAATCAGATAGTTACTAGGAGTATAGACCAGAGATTGCTTCAAACATTCCAAATATAAAATCATAAACATCATTCATCAAGCTAAAACTAATTCTTTAACATTAAACCCTAAATCTTTAAGCAATTTGAAAGATAGAACAACAAGAACCATGCGGAATGAAATAACACAAGAGATTTCACCAGGATAACCACACTGCCTTCAATTGTATTAGATCATCAAACTATTGCAACAATTCCACTGTTCTGATACAGTATTTGCTTCAAGAAATTGAATACTACTCCTATTACAAAATACTTTAGCTCTTTCTGCCCTTACTTATCTCTATTACTGTCTAGCTAACCCCTTACAATGAGGCAAGAATGCCTTTTATAGCAAATCTCAAGGTATGTCGGCCTAGCCAAACATTTACAAAATAAGAAAACCGCCCAAAACAAGTCGGCCAAGGAAAAATCAAACTAAGGCACACATTAAATGCCAGCCATCATCCAGGTCGGCCTTGGCACAGTCCCCAATGTAGTCCGGTCCAACGCATACCCTATAATAATAGGGAAGCACAAATCTCAAAATAGGCATTAACTGTCGCTTCCCCTATCCTTTCTCTGAACTGATAATCCCTGGACCCTCAAGAACGCTCCATCCAGCTTGGTGACAGGTGGCAAAGGTAATACCCTAAGCCAACATTTAATGGAGTCAATTTCATCTTTTGATTGTTCAACAATCTTGTCCCAATCCTCCTTGCTGGCCAGATATCTATCCATTACTACAAGGTATGTAGCTGCATCATCAAGCTGGTGGCCGGTTAGAACACTCTCAGAATCCGGGGCATAAACTTCATGCCACCACTCTTTCAGCTGTTCCAGACTTAGATATTTTGGAGCAATCTTTCTCCTTCCAGTCATCACCTCAAAGAAGGCAATGCATCCATCATACACTGCAGTAAGATCACCATCAATTGATTTCTTTCGTTTTTGGATCTTCTTTATAGCCTTCAGTCTAATCTGCAGAGCCTCAAACCATTCCCAGGGTTCATCCAACCTGGAAGAAGGAAGAATTCCATCCGTAGGCAATTGTTCTTTACCATGTCCCATGATGACCCTAGACTTCTACAGCAAGAGATCCATGTCCTCCTTGTCCTGGGACAGCACATGCTCCAACAGTTCTTTAGCCCTGACCGCATCCTTTCCAACTGATAGGATTTCCTTAATGGTATCATCTCCCTTTACTTGCACATTCATTAGCCAATCTATTGCAGTTTGAGCTGAGGCCTTCATTTTTTCAATCCCGAAGATTGTTTCCTTGGGCAGAAAGCCGGGAGTAGCAGAAGAAGAAGGATGGAGAGACTGCAGAGGCTTCATTACTTCCTCCAAGCATTTCCTAAGTCTTTCGTTCTCCTTCTTCAGCTCATGCTTGGTTTGGGTCTCTTTCCTCAACCTACCGATAATCACAGCACTTGACCCTTCATATTCTTCAATGTCCTATTCCATGGAGGCCGGTCCAAAGTTGATAGTTTGCACATTGTAATCTTGACCAGTGACCTCCTCTCTTGTCTTGTCTACGGCAGGAGTGGCAATGTGGATGACCCTGTTATTTGCCTCATCTCTTTCCACCTTGGACACCACCTTAGCTGCCTTCCTTTTCTTCCCTTTGCCAATCTTGGACAGCATTTCATCCCAATCCAAGGGAGTGTCTTCAACTACCACCTGCTTCTTTCTTGCAATCTCCTTTTCTAGCCAGTCCGGGGCTGCAGGCTCTACCCGGATTTCTTCTGTTCTGACTTCTTCCAGCTGTTCTGTCATTTTCTCTTCTTCCTCTGCAGTTATTTTATCCTCCTCTTTCTCAGGGAGCTTCTCACCTTGATCAGTTTCTTCAAGCTCCACCTCTGGTTGTACCGGTGATGGGGTTTTAGCAGGGATGTCTTCTTCCAGCTCAGGTGATCCACGACCTCTGTCACTTTCTGGAGAATCTTCATATTGCACCAAAGGAGAAGTACGTCCTTCCTCCTCTTCAACTTCCAGCTCTGCTGCTTCACTAAAGAGTGCCCCTTCCTTGAAGAGCTCCGCCTCTCCGCTAATTTCATGCTCCTCTGGAATTTCCGGCTAGGTGCGCTTGGTGGAGGAGAAGCAACCCTGGATGGCTCCGTGACTGGTGACTTTGGAGGAAGATCCATCTTTTGCACAGTGTCCTTTGGAGAGGGAGTCCTAGATCTCCTCATGTAAACTTTTGTCTTTTCTCCTCTTGAACTCTCCACATCCACAATAGGGGGCTCATCTTTTGAGGCAACCTGACCCTTCTTCTTTGAAGTTCTGGAGGTTCTTGTCTTCTTCGGTGGTGGAGGAGCATCCTCCTCTTTTGCTTTTTCAAACTCTTCCTCATCAGAAGACTTGCTAAGCTTCAAAGTCTGCCATCTCCTTTTTCCTTTTGGCCTCCTTTTTGTTTCAGGCTCACTTTCCTTGGGTCCTTTGATTTTTATCTTGAACGGTGAGCTCTTTGCAGTTTTCCCTTTGGGGTCATCATCCCCAGATTCCTCTGAAGTAGACATGCGATTGAGTTCTCCCATCAAATTGAAGGTACAAGTTACCTTCTCGCTTTCCAGCTCCCAAACCTTATGCTTCAACCAGGAAGAGGTGAATTTCATAACCGGGGCCATTAGGTCTTCTAACTCTGTAACCTCATCCTCATTCCAATTGATATCCCCGACTGACCTGTCTTTCACAACTTCATAAGCATGATCCTGTACCAGGTTTCCATCATCTTCTAGTTGGTTTGGGATCAACTTAACATTGTACTATCTGATTGCATCGACAGGGAGTCTGGAATACCTTTTCTTCCTGGCCTCAAGATCATCTTTGATGTTGGCCCAATAGTCCTCTAGGTCACTTTTATGCCGGTATTCCCTAATGGCCTTCTTCTGTGCCTCTCCTGTGATATCGAAGTTCATCCTCTTGGAATGGAAGGAGAAACCATACGCTGCCAACTCTTCTCCTGCAGTATGTGCTGACTGGATGGAAGGACACACTTCTGCCACACCAATCCCAAGAGGAAAATCTCCACCGAAGCCTGTCTTATGCTTTTCTTTCTTCACAATGGCATCAAACTCACAAATCTGCCTCACAACCTCCAACAAAACAATGTGATCAGTAGGATACCGAGGTAACCTATATGGAGCGACCGGGCATCCATCAATTCTAAGGTAGGTGAAGGTGGGAAATTGGATGAACCAGGCGCCATAATTCTTTATCAGCCCTTTGGCTCCATCCGACAGTCTCATATGTTCAGCGTTCTGGAGCATCCTGGTGATATGCATCGTGAAAGCATCATTAGCCCTGTGGTAGTCTTTGTGTCCCAGGTGCAGTTCCGGATAGATCTCATAGATTATGTCCTGTCCGAGTGTCCCTTGTGGATTCAAACCCCTATATGGGTAGAATCTGGCTAACACATATATGACATAAGAGGACATAGTGAACGTCTTAGTCTCCAGAACATTCCTCAGCTGTTTGTCAATTTCAGCACTAATAAGCCCTGCCCAGTGATAGTTAGTTCCTTGCTCAACCTTGGTGATCACGTGGACCATCAAGCTCTCTAGCACTCCGGCAGTCTTCAAACCAGCCGCTCTGCTCAAAAATGTTATGGCATTATAAACATCCGACCTGAACTTAACTCTGTGCAATTGCTTAGGCAATTTAGAATGGTGGGACTTTGGTTTCTCTAGCCACAAATTGATTATCTGTTGAGCCTTGACTGGCTCATTCTCATAGTATGTTTTGGCCGTGTCTATGTTTAGAGCACACACTGAAGGCAGGTCAGGCATGTCAAAGGCCTGAGCAATGGAGACAGGACTGAAATTAGCCAAGACCCTCCCCTTAGTACTGACCACCCTTTGTGTATCAAAATCGTACTGCCGAGCACACTCAAGAATCAGCTCATAACATTGGATCGCTGGAGAAAAACCAGCCACATGCACAAGTCCGGACTTCATCATTCTATTTCTTAAGGCTGATAGATCCTTTTCAGCTGTCCTCTGCTTAAACTCTTCATACCTCCAAGCTCCCACATTAGTATCAGACACTTCGGACCATACGGAGGATATCCTGCTCTCAGGAAGCTGACTCTTGATATCCAATCTTAATCGTTCTGCCTCATAAATGGATGACCCCTCCGTGCCACCCTTAGATTTCCCGGCAGCAGCTTTACTTGATTCGGCCTGCACTCACAAAAGACATCATTAGTATTTAATTATCATGCATATTTCAATGTAAAGGTTAGCATAAAATTATATAAAGCAATTAAAATCCATCGCAAACTGCTAATCTTTGAAAATTCGAAGAAATGAAGCAGTCCGGGAAAACCATGTAAATCGGGAAAATCCAGTCGGGGCGGAATTTCAGAGAAATCCGACCCAGACGGATTCCTGTTGCCAAGTCATCATAAGTCACATAAATCGTTAGTACAGCCCAAAAATCATTAGATTATCATGAAATTTACTCGTTAGCAACAAGAATTAAGCAGTTAGCATTCACTCCATTAGTCCTATCTTCGAAAAATCAAAAAGGATAAGGCCAGACAGGAAAACCAGAAAAATCCGGATGGGACAGATTTTCGCGGACAGCTAGAAATGTTTCGGAAATTACTCCAGTCCGTGGAATAAGCCTAAACCGGGAAAATCCGAGTGTGCAAAAATTTCGTGGACACCACGGGAACCCGACGAACAATGACACGCGAACTAGCGACCGAACGATGATGCAATCTTTCCACTTGGATTCTAACGGTCCTGAAGTTGATGCTAATCAATAAAATTCAGAATGCAAATGGTTCCAAACTCTCAAAGCCTTCAAATGATGAATTCCCATGGTGAAATGGTGATGCCCTAATTTTGATGAAAAACCTCCTGCCATGAGAACCAGGGTGAGTCCATGGTTTTAAAATATCATTCGATAAAAATCAGTCTAAGGCACTCTGAATCCTCTCAGGGCGGGGGTCAGCGTAATACAAGGGTAAGCTTGGAAAATCACCACAAATCCGTTATTCTGGGCCAAGTACCAAGACAACCCTAACCTCGCAGATGGAAAATTTCGCACAAAAAGGGAAAACAATCTAACCCGGAACCCCCCGAACGGACGCACCCACCATCTAATGGATAAATAGCGCTCATATGGCGTGGGTGATGAGTTCCTTCAAAAAACGGGTCAAACCCTAACTCGATAGGAAGGAAATCGTGGCTAACATGAGCCGACATGAAATGACCACCAATCAATACGGGAAACTCAATCATTGCGTAAACAAACAAGAGGGGTCATCGATAACATACCATGGATCAATTCAGATGAAACTCGAACTTTGGAGAAGCAAACTACAAAACAAACACGCCCAGGCAATGCAAATCCAGGCACCGACACCCAGCAATCCACACGCACAAGCCGCTTGAGATCAATCTTCAAAGCTCAAATGAAACGCTTAATCGCCAGAGCAATCAGCAAGGTGAACGATGAAGTCAGAATGACGCTTAAAAGGTTTCAAATCCGCCCATATATTCGTCCGAGCAAAGGTACCCTGGTCATTAATGAGCGACAAGACACTTCTAACAAATCCAGAAACCCGAGCCCGAGACGGAATTTGGAAAATCCCAAGATACGCGGAAACGCAGATTTGCGGAAATGCAGAAACCGGGGAAATGACGAAGTTCAGGATTTTGGCAAAGTCCGGGAAAATCCGTCTGAACCAAAAAATCCCGGAGTCGGATAAAAACCCGGATTCGGAGAATCCAGCCAGAAACAGACAAAGAACCAGGGCCCGGGAAAATCCGCCGGAGCTGGAAAATCCCGGACCTAGGTGAAAACCTGGATTTTGCCTCAAACTCAATTTTAACCAATTTAAGCCTCAGGGCAAGGTCAAGGCCAGCAAAACCAACATGTCAAGATCTCAGAAAGATAAGTCCAATAAAACCAAAGGTCAAAAGACATACGAAAAGAGGGTCCCTACTCCAAGTGGGGCGTGTGTGCGAAAACTGCACAACAAATGGCGACTCTGCTGGGGAAATGCTCCTGAGCATTTCGATGACAAACTGGAATCAAGAACCCAGAACTCAGGGTTTCAACTCAGACACTCTAGCCACCACCTAAGTGAAAACAAAGAAGCTCCTAATCATTGAAACTTTCCTATACCAGGGTCAAAGTGTGTGCATATGCATTCATTATCTTCCCTTAGTTGCATCAGGAACCAAACTTGGTATGAACAGGCTACGTAAAGATTCATACTCTAAAAGTAACCTGGATAGAGTCTCGCTACCAGTCAGGCATCCATAGCCCTGACGAGGTTATCGCTGTGATTCTCCTGAACATAGCTCTACTGCCAGCCAGGCGTCCATAGCCCCAGTAGAGATATTCAGATCCCCCTGATAAGTTGAATTCAAACCTTTTGATTTTCAATATTTTCTCCTTTTTCTCTCTCTTTGTTTTTCTTTTTTGTTTGGTGATATTTCTTTCTTTTTCATTCATTTCATTCAACCTGTGAACAGCGAAGTCCACACTCAGGGCTGAGAACCACAGTGGCACTAGAGCAGAAAAGGATTTTTCACCTGTTCAGACCTTAGAAGGGCCTTCTGTAACATCAGGTATATTAAGAATTAAAGGTATAAGACCCCAATATATTTCCATTCAAATTGACTAGAAAACTCTTTGCCTCAGCATAAGGAAAAGTGACATAAAATAAAGAGTTCGTACCATAGTGTCCTAGAAGGATGATTAGAGTTTGTAAGGGAAATACCAGAAACATCAGACCTGCCTTGTCACCATCGTGATACAGATACACCCAAAGGTCCCCAAAAGAGAAAGAACCAAGAGCAAGAGCAACACAAACCAAAACAAACAAACCAAAGCAAACCTACACTAACCAAAGCAAACAAGCAAACCAAAAGGGAAACCTACCCTAACCAAGCAAAACAAACAAAGCAACCTAAACTAACTATGTACAAAGCGGAGAGCTGAAAACAGCTCAGGACTGGAAATAATGTTTCAAATACTGCACATTGACAAGCAGTGGGATATCTTCTCCCATGAGGGTCTTCAGACGAAAGGCATTATCTCCAAGTATTTCAGAAACCTGATACGGGCCAAGCCACAATTTATCAAACTTCCCATGGTTCCCTTTATGATCATGAGGTTTATCCCAGTATAGGACAAGGTCAGAAATCCTGAAGGCTTTGACTTTAGCCCTCCTATCAAACCATCTCTTAACTACCCCCTGATGTTTGGCAAAATTCTCAAGGGCATTCTCTCATTTCTCAAGGTGCAGTAGTTTTGTCAACCTAGCCTCCCTTCTGTCCCCCTCATCATAAAACTGATTTATAAACTGCAAAGTTGGGATCTTGAGTTGAATGGGGAATACTGGCTCCAGACCATACACTAAATGATAAGGAGATGTTCCAATGGAAGACTTAAGTCTGGTACGATCTGCCCAAAGGGCAAACCGAAGCTGGGTGTGCCAGTCCTTTGGGTTCCTCTCTAACAGCTTACGGATGATAGTCAATAGGTTCTTATTAGAGGACTCTACTAGGCCATTACCCTGAGGGTAATAATTAGATGCGAACTTCACAATAATGCCATGATCAAAAGCCCAATTTGATAATTTCAAAGATGCAAAGGCAGGACCATTATCACAAACAACAGCAATAGGGCATCCAAACCAATTAAGAATGGTTGATTCTAAAAAATAATCACTACATCTGATGTACATTGCCTACAAGCAAAAGCTTCAGTCCACCTTGTGAAGTAATCAGTGATAGTGAGAATGTACCTGTGTCCTGCAGAAGATGGTGGATTGATAGGGCCTATGAAATCCATACCCCATTGAGCAAAAGGTCTTACCTCAGTGACCGGTTGGAGCGGAAGTGCTGCATACCTTTCCCGTGTTGCTGCAGTCTGGCAAGTATGACAGGTCCTGACATGATGGTGAACATCCTTGAACAATGTGGGCCAGTAATATCCCACCCTCAAAATCTGATTTGCTATGGCAATTGCAGAGCCATGACCAATACCATATTTCTCATGGAATTCATTCATCACTCTCTCAGCTTCCTATTTTCCAAGACATCTTAAATAAATGCCTTCGTAATTTTTTTTGTACAGAACAGCTCCTTTCAACATGAAACCATCACTCTTTAACCGCAGAGCTCGTCTTTGAACTACATTAAGATGAAATGGAGGTCGTTGGTTCAGTAAATAATACACTACGTCGTCATACCAACCATCAGGAGAAACCTCCTCGATATTATAGTTCTGAACAGACAATTCGGGGCCTATCTCAGCCATGGTCTGAGTGAGTCCTTGTCCTCTTACCAGTTTCATAGGCTGGATCTCAATGTCATACTCTTGAAGCATGGTCACCCATTTAGCTCTGCGCTCACCTAATTCATTGTGCATCAGGAGTAACTTAACTGCAGAATCAGGGACGATTGCATACACTTTGTTTCTAAGGATATAATGCCTGAATTTCTTTACTGCTCTGACCAGGGCGTATGCCTGCTTTTCCACACTTGGATACTTCAACTCAGCATCTTTTAATGGTGCACTCATAAAAGCGATAGGATGCTCATTTCCCTCATCAGACTTTTGAGTTAACATCCCAGCACACGAATGATCTGAAGCAAAGGAAAAGATGTAGAAGGGCTTGCTGTAATTAGGACTTACCAATACTGGAGCGTCAGCAATGGCTCTTTTGATTTCTGCAAAGGCTTCCTTCGCTTCTGTAGTCCATTCGATCTTGGCATCTTGTTTTAACATTGCATTTAACGGTTTCACAATTTCAACAAATCCAATGATGAATTTTCTGACGAAGTTGATCTTGCCAATGAAAAATTTTATTTCCTTTTTGCTAGTAGGTGGCTGAATCTTCAAGATGGCCTCCACCCTTTCTGGATCTATAGCAATTCCCTTTTCTGATATGACATGTCCTAGTAGCTTTCCCTCTGTTACTCCAAAAATACACTTCTTGGGATTCAGGGATATGCCAAATTCCCTGCACTTTTGAAATACTTTATGCAAATCTGAGATGTGATCTCCTCTGTTCTTTGAGAACACAGTCAGATCATCCATATAAATGATGATGCATTTGCCTATGATGTCTTTAAAAGCAATATCCATAGCCCTTTGAAATGTGGCCCCTGCATTAATGAGTCCAAATGGCATCCTCCTATAGGCAAAGGTACCCCACTTAGTTGTGAAAGTAGTCTTATGTCTGTCCTCATACTAAACCATTACCTGATTGTACCCTGAATAACTGTCCAGAAAGGACATCATCTGAGATCCATTAACCACCTGAAGCACCTCATCTAACGAAGGAACTGGATAGTTATCCTTTTCTGATGATCTGTTTAGATTTCTGAAATCGACACAGAGCCTAATTTCTCCATTTTTTTTCCTTACTGGAACCAGGTTTGCCACCCATGTTGAATGCCTAACTGGAAATATGATTCTGGCGGACAGTAATTTCTGGACTTCTTTCTGTATGATTGGTTCCAATAATGCATTGATAGGTCTCTGTCTCTACCTAAATGGCTTGGCATCTGGCTTCAAAGGGATAGTATGAGTTATGATGGATGTATCATAGGTCTTCAAGTCCTCATATCCCCAGGCCACTATATCTGGAAAGCTGTGTAAGGCCTGAATTATCCCTTGTCTTTCTTCTGGAGTGCACACCTTACCAATGAAAATGTTCTTGACATTGTCCTCAGTTCCTAAATTGTGAGTATCACACCGTCCACTGATTAATTCTTTCTTCGATTCTTGTTCCTGATCCTTGATCTTATCCATATCAAAAATTCGTTCCAACTGTACCATTCCCCCTGGAATTTGAAGGTTGCAGTAGGGTCCTTGCGAGGTCTTGGTGGGTGAAAAATCATATTTCTGCTTCAGTGCCACTGTGGTTCTCAGCCCTGAGTGTGGACTTCACTGTTCACAGGTTGAAATAAAAAGAGTGAAAAAATAAAAAAAATAAAAAAAGAAGAGAAAATATTGAGAGTCAGAAGAAAGAATTCAACTTATCAGGAGTATCTGAATATCTCTACCGGGGCTATGAACACCTGGCTGGCAGTAGAGCTATGTTCAGGAGAGTCACAGCGATAACCTCGTCGGGGCTATGGACGCCTGACTGGCAGCGAGGCTCTATCCAGGTTGCTTTTGGAGCTAGAATCTTTACGTAGCCTAACTTGACTGAGCTTGGTTTCTACGGTAGCCTAAGGAAGGCAACTCTTGCACACACACTTAGATTTTCAGTCTATGGAAGTTTCAGTCAGCCTTTGGTCTTGATTTTCTTTAATCCTGCATTTTGATTTGTTTGCCTGATAGGGAGATCGAAACCAGAGATTCTGGGTTCATGATTCTTGTTCATCATCAAAATGCTCTAGAGCATTTTCCCAGCGGAGTCGCCATTTGTTGTGCAGTTTTGCACACACGCCCCACTGAAAGTAGGGACCCTCTTTTTGCTCTGGCTTTTTGTGTCTTTTGGCCCCTTAATTTTATTGATTTGGCTGCTCTTGGAGGTCCTTAGATGCTCATCCTGCTTGCCCAGGTGATTTCCCTAGGTTGCACTTTGAAAAAACTAAGTTCTGAGCAAAATTCGGGTTTTTATCCCAATCCGGGATTTTCCGGTCTGTCCGGATTTTCCCAGATTCTGCTCAAGGTCCGACTCTGTGCAAAAATCTGGGTTTTTACCCTAATCCGAGATTTTCCAGTCCGTGGATTTTCCCGATTTCCATTAAATGTCGGATTTCTTCAGTTTTTCGGGTTTTTGCCTGCGTCCGGGATTTTCCGCCCAACCCGGATTTTCCTGGATTTCTTCAGTTTTCCGAGTATGTGCCAAAATCCGGAATTTTATGCCATCCGCGGAAATCCAGTCCACCCAGATTTTTTCGGATTTTTTCTGCCAGACTTTGTGCAAATTGAAATACTGGATTAAATTGATGAATTTGATGATAAATGCTCAACACCCCATGCTTAATTTGATATATTACACGATGTTTCGCGCATTCTTGGTTCGTTTTGATGATCTATTGTTGAAATTTTTGCCTTATTCGGTAGAATCCTGTCCGGCTGGTTTTTTCCGGATTCTGGTCTGGAATCCGCCTGACCTGGATTTTCCCGGATTTTCCCCTTGGTCGGTTTCCCGAAATGGAAATTTTTTGAAAATAATTTTTTTTTTTTTTTCAAAAATGGAATTAAAATGATCCACGAAAATAAAAATTCCTTGAGATAAAAAAAATTTGAAAATAAAAATTTCCAAAAATGGAAAAAAATTTGAAAATGGAAAGTTTCCTTATAAAAATGTAAGTTTTTTAGAGAAGGTCAAAATTTTATTCAAATTCAATTTGAACATGTGGGCTATTAATAATGATATATGTTTTTCAGGACTAAACAAATATTAAAAAGGGGGACTCGCATATGGATTCGTGCCAAAGAGGGAAATCTGGAAATGTTCAAATTAAATTTTCAAAGTGGGATCTGCCTAAGAATCCGTGCCAAAACTGTCTACAACTGGAGGACTTTCTGGAAACCGCGTGAATCTGATCTTGCTGGAGATTGTAGGCCGACATGGATAATATTCATGCATTTAATGCAAATCTTGTCCTATTTTGAAATTCTCCTGGCCAACCTGTTTTGGGGCCAATTATTATTGTAAAATCTAATTGGGCCGACATGTTTGGGGTTTTCTATAAATGGCGTTTGTGCCTCATTTGTAAGGGGGGAGATTTTAGGAGTTTGACTAGGCTAGAATTTTGCTAAGTTAGAAGGCCAGAATTGGCAAGTAGTTTTCAGAATTAGCTGTAGGAGATGAGAGACTTGAAATTGTTATGCAATGCTAGAGAAGTAATGCAATTGGATTGTTGATTTGGCAAACTTTGTATTTATTTTCGATAGTTTTTATGGTTTCTTGTTCTTGATTCTCAGATATTAGATGTTAGATGTTATATTTCAGCTCTTTTACAATAATGGTGAAATGTTAATAATGTCGATCGATTTCTGGTCCATACTTTTAGCAATTTGCTGATTGTAGATTGTTGTGCAAAGTTAGTTTGGGCCTCACTTATGTGCTAAGTTCAACTGTGAATGCTTGTTTACATTGTGCCAGCAGTTGGGTATGTGAATGAATGTTCAAAGTCTAAAAATCTTTGGATTTCCCTAGAAGATCGCACCATTTTGTGTAGTTGCAGGTTTGTCCTTGATCAAGCAGAGATCGGTTTTATTGGGGATCTGTCCATTTGCAGCTTTCATCATTACTGTGATTGATCTTAGGAGTTAGAATAGAATAAAATCTTTCTAAACCCTTATCTCTTTTGCTGTTTATTTTAAATCTGGGTCAGTTTTAGGATTGAAAGCATCACCATAGTGTTGCATCTGATGAAAATTCACTTCCAGCATTGTTCATTTGTAAGGCCCCTTTTGATTACCAGCATTTTCACATATTATCTAAGTTGTTTATGCATTGTCATGACCTGACACCCGAGAGACCTTGGGGTGATTTTCAGTAGTTTATTGTTGAAAATAACCTTTCAAGAGAGATAGAATATTGCATTATGTCTGAGTTGTTGCTGTGCAGAAAACACCATCAACAACTCCTTTTCCCCCATTTTTCCTTTCAAATTTCCTAACATTTGATCCATCTTCTTAGAACTTCTTCACCACTTATACACACTTGACTGAATTCTTGATGCTTTGTTGATCAACTTACACACTTTCAAGCTTCACTACCTCCATTGTAGCTGCAAGTTGTCGATCTCTTCGCTTATCCACTCTATTTGTCACGACAATGTTGTTGAACTTGCAAGCTCACACCTTCCTCTACTTGCATTGAGAGCATGTGGTTGTGAATGTGATATCCACCATTAGCAATTACTTTTGTATCATCATACTTGCATAGTAGCATCTTGTGTTTTGTGTATTACTTGGAACTTACATTTTCAATACACTTTATTTATCACTTTCTACATCGTTTCTATCTAGTTGTTCATGGAGGTGGAAACACCAAAGCAATCTAAAAACAACCCCAAAATTTTCCTTGGTCTTGTGTGTGTAGGTACTTCTCAGTCAAAGCTATTTGAATATCAAGTTGCATGAAGTTCGGTATCACTTTCTTATCCTTCTTTGTCAATTCAAAGATATCTAGTTAAAGTATTATTCTTGTTGTACTTCATTTTCGTACTCTCTTTATATTCTGTCATAGTGTAAAACTCTATTGGTCAGTCTGTTAGCTTTCTTTCTATTGTTTTTCTCTATTCCTCACACTCTTTGTTCGTACGGATTCCAATGCTCCATTGAGATGCTAATGCACCACACTGGTGTCTTTGTCCTATGTTGCCATCCTCAAGCAGTGAGTTGCTTGATTCTCAAATTGAACTCTGAGAATTAGATTATTTGACCCCCTAAAAACATTCAAGTTAGAAGAAGGAAAGTAGCAACCAAATTGCTCTTCCTTTTCGACCTTAACTGCTTAACCTTTTTGAATCACTTAGCAAGCTTGAGTTAGATCAAGGCATCCTATTGTTTAGGAACCTCCCATGACCTGGGGTCTTAGAGCGGTCGATCCCCCTCGTCTACATTTTGGTGAACCTGATGTGGATATCGTAGCATCTATTTCTTTGTGTCAAGATTCTTCATTTCACATTTCATGTGGGCTACAGACTTGTGCATTGTGAAGCTTTATAAGCTTTACAACCTTCAGGTAAGTTTTTAGAAGAAGCGTACGACACCTAGAGATGGATTTCTCGAAAAGCACTACTAGTCTCACTATTGGTCTCACTTCTCAAGAGATGGTTTCAAGTGCAGAGGTGAGTTTCTTTGGGGAGACCCCTAGCATCCCTACTCCTCTCACTTCTCCTATGGCCCTACCTCTGAATGAGGATAATGCTCCTGGTATTCCCAAAAAGCATCTCCTTATACTAGATAGGAGGCTATTAGATCTCGTGAATCATTTGGGTAAAGAGCAAAACATGGCTAGGGCTGCTAGGCTTGTTAATGAAATGAGATATATGTTAGACAAGGATCTGGTAGGACTGGAATTTCTCTGAGACCTTACCGATATAGTGGAAGCATATGTCCCTTCATACAACTGTAGATCAAGTGTCACCCAAGATTTTGGGCTCGATACCTTTGAAAGGTAGATAGGTGTCTTGATTCCCATGATTCGGTATGCATGACCAAGACAGGCCCTTCCATCAATACCATCCCTATGCCTCAAGCACCTCCGACCATCAAGGTAAACTGGGTCCCTCTAGGTTTCAACACTATCCCTCCTAATTCTAGCAGTGGTAACTCTATGGGAAATGTTGGCCCTGGTGGTGGAAGCCTTGGTGGAATGAGGAGTGGTGGTTCCAATGGCTCAAGTTGCTCTAGTGGTGGTTATGGTGGTAGTTCCACTAGTCCTATTTCATCATTTGATCATGTTTTGAATGCTTTATTATAGAACATGGGCCAAATGCAAAATCAACTAGTCAACCTATCTCAAACCACCTCCTAGTCAATTTTTCAGCCTTTCTTTCATCACAGTCATGTATCAATAGCAATTCTAAACACTCCTATCCCCTAGGGGATGGAGATTCCAAAGTTTGAGAAGTATGGTGGTAAGTGAGATCCATAAATGTATGTATTAACATTCAATGCCATGTGTACGGATTCCTTCCACCATTATGCCTGAATGGGTAAATTTTTCCCAAGATCTCTTAAGGATACAACCCTTGAATGGTATTGTTTATTGCCTGATAACTCCATATTTTCATTTTATTAGCTTGTGAATCAATTTCTCTAGTAATTCTAGGTGAACATTGGGTTGAATATGGCCTTTTCAAACCTCGTTCGATGTAAGCTGGGAGAGTATGAGAAAGTAATTGACTTCATTGCTCAATATCAAGCGCTATTTTCATAGATATCTTACCCTTTGCTTGAATTGGATGTCTAGAAGGTTTTCATTGGTAACCTACAGAGGTCCTAGCAGGAGAAGTTTTCTTTGATGAAATACCCTTCTTTTGCACCTCTTTGTGTTGCATTGTGAGAGTACCATCAAATGATTCTCTAGTTCAAGGGATCTTGCGCTCCTATCCTAAGGGTAGGTCTAGTGTGTCAATCTCTGGTAAAGGTAAATCTATTGTGAATGTAGTTGTTGCATCTAGTGACAAAGGCCTCAAATACAATAGACAATTCATGAAGTTATCAGAATCATACTCTTATATTTTTAAGAAGTTGTAGAAAGACAAAGTGATAACCTTGCCAGATCCTAGACCCCTTACTGAACCTTACCCTAACTCGTATGAAGAGAACACATTCTGCCAGTACCATCGAATTCTCGGACACGATACTGAAAGATGCATGCACTTGTGTCATGAGATATAGGATCACATAAATGCTGGTACTATCCACATTGATGGGAAAAATTAGAATGTGAACAAGTTTTTGGAAAAGGCTAATAGTGAGTTGCAGATCTACATAGATCCCTTTCCATCTCACTCTACAAACCTAATTGTTGAACCTCCTAGTTTTTCTTCCCCTGAGTTCTCGAAGTATGTAAACATGGTTTCATTTACACCTATTCCTCTCACTCTATCTGTGAATGAGTCACCAACTATAACTTTCACATTGTAGGACTTTCCAATAAGAAAAAATCATTCTCCTCTATACATTCCTATTCGCATCAACAGGAACATCGTGACTATTGTTCTAGTTGATCTTGTGAGTCATGTGAACATGATAACAAAGGAGACTCTACGATTAAATTTTCTACAAAGGGAGAAATATAAAAATTTGAAAACAACAATATGTACGCACAATGGACTCTTAGTCCCTCCAATTGATTCTATCACTCTCTCAGTCTTGGTAGGACCCATAACTATAAATTCTCTTTTTAATATCATCTCAGAGTCAAACTTGTTCATAGTGAAACTAGGCATCTCATTGTTAGTTTCCATGAACACAGTCGCTTCAATAATTCATAAGTGTTTGAAGTTTTCTCATGAGGGATTTGTATACATTGTACATGACACTAGATATCAACCTCTGATGCACGTGGGCCTACTTGTTAGATCACTTTTGGCCTGCCCCAATCAATTTTCTTCCTCCAAGGATGGACTTGTTGTACCACACCCATGTCAAATACAAGAACAGGGGCATAGTATCGAAGATGACCTACGTTATCTCCCCTTATGCCATTTTAATTAAAGGTTCTATGATCACACAATAATAGGATACCTCCTCCTCTCAAAAGGGGAAGGAGAAGCCTAATCACGCCCAGGAGCCTTGGTCTTCTTCTTCTATCTCATCCTCTTTTTCCTCTCACCCTATTGTGGCACCTTCAACCTATACTCCCATGCCTTGCATGGGGATTCCAATGGTTCCCGCTTGATGGAAGGCCAAGCATCAAGTATTTAAACTTCACATCTTACACATCGTGTCAAGACCCATTGTCTATGGTAAGTGGAAGGGTCCTTGTGGAGTCGCCCCTGCATCTCAGCCTCTGTGGCCTCCTACCACTCCTTCCCATCAAGCTATGAATGGGAAGAGGCCCACTACTGAGGCATCTATGTTGACTTCTCCACCTGCCATCGTTTCCACTCCTATGCTTCCTACTCCTACTCCTGCTCTTGTCTAGGAGGTTTCCCTTCCACCAACAATAGTTGTGGAGGACATGCCTATCGTGGAACAAGAGCCTCTTATTCCTTCCCAAGCAATGAGTTCTAGTTCCCAGAGCCAATGAAACTGTCTTTCACATGAGTGTAAGTGGTAGAGGAAGGCTCTGGCTGCTGAACAAGCTACCTCACAAAAGGAAAAAGAGGAGCCTATAACTCTTGTTTTGACATCTCCTATTCTACCTCCCTCTTTTTTTCCTTCTACTTTAGTTCTTGTCACCTCAGTTTTGTGTAAAGTTCCTTGCCAAATCTAATGGAAAAAGTTTGATTTTTTGCCTCAAAAAATTTGACAAACACTTTGTATGTGATCTTTATTCTTGTTGGTTATGAGTTTCAATTTGCTTTGTTGTTGATTTGTCTTGATGTAATCATGTAGTAATTCTTGTAAACAACTACTAAGATGACTATTCAATTCTCTAAGATGAAAATGTAGCTCTTTTTGTATTTTCATATGCAAATACATGACCTACATGATTTTTATGCACACCTACAGCAACCAAGCATTTTTATAAACACTTTGAATGCAACTACATAAGAGAATAATAGCTTGGAATTTTGTCATACAATTGGCATTCAAGCTTAATATGTTGATGTGAGGGTAACTCCTTGGAATTTAATCGAACAATTGGCATGCACACTAATTAAGTACAAAATGGAAATTCAATAGCATGTAATTCCTTCTCATTAACTAAATGGTGCAAACTGATTATAATAATGTTGCCAAGACTCTTGGCTAAATCCTACTTATGTTGATGCAACTATTACAAGATGAAATATGTAATGCAGCTACATTAAGAACCTAGGATAAGCTTGATGTTGGTGCTGAGATGATTGGCAGTTGCACACACAATGTGAATCTGATAGAATGTGATGAAATCGAGCCTCTAAGAAAGTTGCCCCTATCCTGAGCTATCACTATTGATAGGATGATGTTTGCAGCTCCAAATTCCTCTCAAACATATCAAAACTCATCACTATGCCCTCCTAATTGAAGCACCCAAAGTCTGATCTGAAATCGATGCACCATAATTTTATTTGTATTTATTTCCTCTCTCCAAAACAAAATCACATCATTCCTAAATACATCTCAGCTCGGCCAGAAATTCTACAATATGTAATGCACCCAGATTTATCACCAAATTGTGTCCAGACTTTCCTTCAAACCACGCCTTTAAGCTCTTGTTGTGGGCCATGAATCTTCTTGTTGATATAATTAAACTCGTCCTCCCTGTTGGTCTACAAATGACTTCACAAACCTGCAAATGATCTCCTCCATTTGTCCCTTTTTCGTTGATCATAAAATCTAAAATTGCCACTACCAAATCTCTAGATTTCTTCCTTCAAGAAATTTCTCTTAGTAGAAAAATTTGGCCATAGGCCATTAAATTTTGTGCACAATATGAAAGGCTGAAGCACCTCTCACTCCAATCTAGCTAGGGTTGGTGTTACACAACCAAAACTAGCAAACTTAGAGAATTTGACTTCTCTAGCTAAGTCAAGCATTCAATCTCTCCAATATTCATAAATGTATTTGACTCCAGGATGATCTCAAATGCCCTCCAAAATCTCCTTATAAAGAATTCGCAAGTATTTTCAAGAAGCTTCTACAATAAATTATTATTTTATTCTTTTAAGTGACTTTTTCATATTATTTTATTTATAGTCACTTTAATATTAAATTAATTAAATATAAGGTTACTTTTTAATATTTATTTATTTAATAACCTTATAAATAATTAATTTAATATATTCTCCTTATTGCTCCAAATAGGGGACATGATAGTCCTCCCTCCCCAAAGATTGTTTTCCCTCAAGCAATCTGTGATTGCCATCCCAAGACCACTACCATAAAATCTAGAGGAAGCCCATCCACCATCCACCTGGATCCCAAATAACCTTGAGAAGGACTCTTCTTAACCACCTCTGAACAAAGTTGAAGTCCCTAACAATGTTCAAACTCACCAACCTGTGAAGCCAACAATCCATCAAGTGAGCTTTTGGAATCCAGTCGAATCAAGTCTTCAATTCCTGCTTGTAATCATATTCTAAAGTTGTTGGCATGTCAAATACTGGTGAACCCAAACTCCTTTCCTTCAACCCACCTCGTTGTGTAAATAATGCCATGGTCATATCCTCCACATGTGGATCGAAAGAAAACTGATGTACACTCCTAATAATGCAATAGAGATGGAAGTCTCCTGCATTCCTCACCAAAACTATTAACATCAAAAGATGACTCTTCACCCAATGCAATAATATCAACATTAGCATCATGAATGTCATCACTCTATCCATATCATCCACTACTACCTCTGATACATCTTGATGAAGGAAAGTGCTCTCCATGTGTTTTATCGATACATCCTTGGAGGCTTTATCTACTTTTCCCCTAAGTACCACTCTCCGACCATTCACTGTCCAAAACTTGAGTGTCATCTTCTTGAAGTTTTGTGAATACTCTCCCAATGAGTAGAGCCACTGAATACCCAATATAGCATGTTTGTCTCCCAAGTCCACCACATAGAATTCATCTGTGATAGTATAATTTCCAAGAGTGATACTCAATTGAGGGACCTTCCTTTTACATGTCAACCTATGAGCACCAACCACCATGATGTTGAACCCTTCAAAGCCTTGAGTGTTTAACTTTTGCTTCACTACCAAAGTTGAATCAATGAAATTGTGTGTAGCCCCATTGTCAACCAAAACCATGATGTGTTGTCCATTTAGAATTCCTCTAATCTTGAAGGGATTGAACATAGGTGATCTTGCTAGAGTTCCAAGGGAGCCCTTATTTTCCAGCTCCTCTTTTGAACTACTATTGTCCTCATCTCCAAATTCATTCTCACTTTCTGATGCTTCCTCAATAAGTTGAACCTTTCCCTTTCCCAAGCAATGATTTCCATTCACCCACTTCTCCTTGCAATGATAGAAAATTCCTTTCTCCCTACACTCCCTACGAAAATCCTCATCCATTTTATTCTTCTTCTTGTCCTTCTTAGAAGTGGACTTTTCTTCTATGTCTTCTATAGGAGGTGAGATGGAAGAAGATTTGTTCTTTTGGTTGTTTGAGGATTTTCTCTTTTGATGGATAGACTCCATGTCTCTAGCTCTAGTAACTACATCCTGAAAGGAATCAGATTTGAAAGCCTTAACCCAACCTTGAAGGGGTTCAGATAAACCCTCAATGAAAAGCATCACCAGACGTTGCTTTCAAACATCAATCACCATAACTGCCAAGCACTGGAATGATGAGATATAGGAGTCTATGGACCCACTCTGTTGGAGTTGTGCTAACTCTCTGAAGTGAAGTTCTGGATCCTTCTAATCAAATTTGTCCATGATTCTCTGTGTGAACTCCAAGTAGGATGTGATATTGGCATGTCCCAAAGTGACAAGCCCATGGTACCACCATTCATGTGCCTCACCATCCAAATGCAAGGTGGCATATTTGATAGCCTTGGTCTCCATCATAGGATTAATTTGGAAGTAGGTATCCAAATTTTGAACCCATGCTCTAGCTGTGCATTTGCTAGAACCATCAAAGGAAGGTATAGTAAGCTTCCCCACCTTTCACTACAAATTTTGATTTTGTGCACGTTGATTGTTGTTTGTAGGTCTATTTCTCAACTTGAGATTGTAAAATTCTACTAGTGTCATGGTAGCTTGGAACTCATCTCCCAAAGAGTTATATTCTCTCAAAAAGTCTTCATATCCTTCTTCATGTTCTTGTTGCTCTTGATTTGTAGCAGCTTGTTCCCTCAAGAATTGGGGCATAAGGGGCCTCAGAGTTGCTCTACTTGCTACTCTAACATTGCTTTGAGTTGTGTCATTGTTGTCTTACCTACCATTATGTCCATTCTATCCATTGGTTCTATTGTTGTTCCCATTATTTCCATTGTTCAAGAGTTGTCTAAGAATTTGTGATAATTCTTCTCTTCCTCTAGCTGCTTCTTCCCTTCCTCTAGCCATTTCTTCCATTATTTCTTGTTGTTCTCTTGCAAGGTCACTAAGCATGTACTAAGTATTTCTTTCTTCCATGAGTTCAAATGGACTCAAACCCTTCTTCAATCTTTTGTAAGCAATATCAAATGGGTTGTGATCCAGGATGTCTAAAAACTCTTTACTCATCACCCAATAGGCTGGCAGGAAAACTTGCTCTGATACCACTGTAAAGTGCCTTGCCAAATCTGATGGAAAAAGTTTTATTTCCTCCCTCATAAAATTTGACAAACACTTTGTATGCGATCTTTGTTCTTGTTGGTTATGGTTTTAGTTTGCTTTGTTGTTGATTTGTCTTGATGTAATCATGTAATAATGCTTGTAAACAACTACTAAGATGACTATTCAATTCTCTAAGATGCAAATGCAGATCTTTTTGTATTTTCATATGCAAATGCATGACCTACATGAGTTTTATGCACACCTACAACAACCAAGCATTTTACAAACACTTTGAATGCAACTACATAAGAGAATAATAGCTTGGCATTTTGTCATAAAATTGGCATTCAAGCTTAGTATGTTGATGTGAGGGTAACTCCTTGGAATTTAATCGAACAATTGGCATGCACACTAATTAAGTACAAAATGGAAATCCAATAGCATGTAATTCCTTCTCATTAACTGAATGATGCAAACTGCTTACAATAATGTTTCCAAGACTCTTGGCTATAAGAGAAATTTGATACTAACGTGGTAATCTTACTTATGTTGATGCAACTATTACAAGATGAAATATGTAATGCAACTACATTAAGAACCTGGGATAAGCTTTTCATTGGTGTTGAGATGATTCGAAGTTGCACATACAATGTGAATATGATAGAATGTGATGAAATCAAGCCTCTAAGAAAGTTGCCCCTGTCCTGAGCTAACACTGTTGATAGGATGATGTTCACAGCTCCAAATTCCTCTCAAACATATCAAAACTCGTCATTATGCCCTCCTAATTGAAGCACCCAAAGTCTGATCTAAAATTGATGCACCATAATTTTATTTGTATTTAGTTCCTCTCTCCAAAACAAAATCACATCATTCCTAAATGTGTCTCAGCTGGGCCAGAAATTCTACAGTCTGTAATGCACCCAGATTTGTCACCAAATTGTGTCCCAAATCTCCTTCAAACTGTTCCTTTAATCTCTTTTTGTGGGCCACGAATCTTCTTGCTGATATAATTGAAATCGTCCTCCCTGTTGGTTTGCAAATGACTTCACAAACCTGCAAATGATCTCCTCCAGTCATCCATTTTTCTTTGATCATAAAATTTAAAATTTCCACTACCAAATCTCTAGATTTTTTCCTTCAAGCAATTTCTCTTAGTAGCAAAATTTGGCCATAGGCCATTAAATTTTGTGCACAATATGAAAGGTTGAAGCACCTCTCACTCCAATCTAACTAGGGTTGGTGTTACACAATCGAAACTAGCAAACTTAGAGAATTTGACTTCTCTAGCTAAGTCAAGCATTCAATCTCTCCAATATTTAGAAATGTATTTGACTCTAGGATGATCTCAAATGCCCTCCAAAAGCTCCTTATAAAGAATCCACAAGTATTTTCAAGAAGCTTCTAGAATAAATTATTATTTTATTCTTTTAAGTGGATTTTTGATATTATTTTATTTTTAGTCACTTTAATATTAAATTAATTAAATATAAGGTTAATTTTTAATATTTATTTATTTAATAACGTTATAATAATTAATTTAATATATTCTCCTTATTGCTCCAAATTGGGGACATGACATTTTTCTTCTAGCTCCTCTCACGAATGTTGATGACCCTCACCCCAAAATGATGTAGGTGTTCATCACTCCCTTGGTGGAGCCTCCTCTTCTGATGTCCCTTCTAAGCATCCCTCTATTCTCTCATACTGTGGACATTTCAAACACCATGGTGTTGTCCATTGCAGCATTATCATCTTCCTCCTCACCTTTCACTTCTTCTGTGGAGACTCTGCATCCTTCGCTAAAGCGTAAGTTGGAGGATGACATCATTTCCAATGGAGGTCAAAAGAAGGGATCACCTTCGAGAGAGAGGGTTCTTCTTTGGCTTGTGCCACCACTCGATTTTCTCACCGTCTCTTTTGATGAGATTAATAGAGGATCTCGGGTACTTCATTCATCTCCTGCTCAGCTAACACATGGCACTCTTCTTAAGTGCATGTTTAAATCAGTAGATGATGTCCTCACTCTATCAGGTTACCTATAAGAATTGATCTTACCCCAAACTCCCAGATCCCCCTTGTCTCTTGATTTCTTCATCTTCACCTATTTTTCTTTGTTTATCTTTCTCTCTTCTTTGCTTGCTTCTTGATATTGTGGTGCCTATGTGTTGTCCCTCACATGTGCAACAAAATTTCCACATCAACATCTCACCATGTATGATGGGTCATGACATCTTTGTATCTCCTCTCTCTCCTTAGGATGTCACATGCTCCTTTAGTTTGCACGCACCATCCTAAGGGGGGTTCCTACCTCTCTGATTTTCAATAAGGTGTATTTGGTGGCCAACGAATCCCTTGCTAAAAATTTTTACTTTTCAAAATCACATCCATCAAAAAGGATCCCTTTAGCGAGATTTTCTTTCAAAATTGAATTCATAGCAAAAATAATTAAAAAATTCACCTTTGAGGAGGCCATTCTCTTTAAGGATTCCTTAACGAAAGAGATATTTCAAAAGGATTCCTTGATGACAGGATCATTTGCAAAAATTTCATCGGTTTTCAAACAAAGCATCCCTTTGCATGGGTCCCTTGCAATCTTGAAGGGTTCCTGAGGGACCCCTTTGAAAGCTTCTTCAATTGTTTGTTTTGAGATATGACTGTCTATTTGTGTGACTTTTTCTTACCTAACATGTTTTTTTTGTGGATTAACATGTTGCTTTATAGGACCGAGCACATGTGAAGCTGCTTTTACAATCAAGCTTAGAGGACCAAGCACATCGTCAAGCTTGCCTTGCAGGACTGAGCACTTGTAAGGGTTAATCAAACTCTACAGAGCCTTTCATTTTTGGCCCCCCAAGGTTGAGCACCTATGGTGCCTCCTTTGTAGGATTGAGCACCTATGAAGTTCTTTCATTTTGTAGGACCGAGCACACGTAGAATCTCTGTTCACCTTCTATGGGACTGAGCACCTGCAGAGCTTTTGTTCAAATTTCCATAGGACCGAGTACCTATAGAGCCATCTCTCCTAGATGTATGAGCATGTCAGATTGTGGTCTACTTCCTCGACAGTTCAAGTATATGTTTTTTAGATTTTCCTCTACTTTACCTTGCATTCATTGATGCATGTGCTCGCTAAAGAGGGGGGAAAATGTAATGGTGTGAATTTACACCCCTTGCAAATTCCCCATTTTCATACCCTTCACCTTGGAAAATGTAATTTTGATGATGTAATCTTGACATCTACCACCTTTCCCTGTCCACTTGGTAGCCTGTTTGTGTGTTGGTGGAGGAATTTTTCCAGGGACATGTGTGTGGCGCGTGGTTGTCTGTACACCACGCTTCCATCTTGATAGGATTCCTACCTCTAGAATATGAAGAGGAATTACATTTCTCTATTAGACGTGAACTCTAACACCTCCTACTCCCTTAACCAATACAAAACAACTCCTTTTCCTCCATTTTCCTTTCAAATTTCCTAAAAAAAATTTCAATCCATCTTCTTAGAACTTTTTCACCACTTCTACACACTTGACTAAATTCTTGATGCTTTACTGATCAAATTACACACTTTCAAGCTTCACCACCTTGTTTGTAGCTACAATCTACTAATCTCTTGGCTTCTCCACTCCGTTTGTTGTGACAGTGTTGTTAGATAAATTGCAAGCTCATGCCTTCCTCTACTTTCCTTGAGAGCATGTGGATGTGAAGGTGATGTCCACCATTAACAATTATTTTTGTATCATCATACTTGCATAGTAGCATATTTTGTATTGTGCATTGCTTGGCACTTCCATTTCCAATACACATTCTTCATCATTTTCTACATCGTTGCTATCTATCTATCTATGGAGGTGGAAACACCAAAGTGGGGGACTGACTCAGGCAGTCCTCTAAAAATAGCCCCAACATTTTCGTTGGTCTTGTGTGTGTAGGTAATTCTTAGTCAAAGCTATTTAAAGAATCAAGTTGCATGAAGTTCGATATCACTTTAATATCCTTCTTTATCAATTCGAAGATATCTTTTTCAAGCATTTGTAACACTCTAACTAATCTACAGTTTAAGAATGGAGTCTAACTACTAGTTTTAACTGAAAAGTAACTAACTAGTTTTCATTCTAGGGTTTTCCAATGCAATTTTTAACTGAAAAGATAAACAAATAAAACAATTACATCATATTCAATTCATCAACTAACTTTTAAACTTTAAATTTCAGCTGAAAAGGAAACAACTAACTGTATTCATATAATTGAAATCATAGTAGAACAATAACTAACTTTACTTTCAAATGAAAAGAGCATTTAGTACAACTATGAAGTAAACATGCTAAGTATTTATAACTAAAATTAAGAGAGAGAAAGGGGTTACAAGAAAGTACAGTTTGGAAGTTGAAATACTTGAGCATGACTCTATCATCAAGGGAAAAAGAAACATCATCAAGGGCTTTCCCGCCCAACTGAAGACCTACAAGTCTCTTGTGCTTCTTCAACTGAAGAAACCCATCCCTTCATGAGGGTAATCAACAAGGATCACATTTTATCATCATGCCTCTAAGCCTGATGTCAAGGACCTATACCATCTAGTCGATCCTTCACTATAGGTAACTCCTAACTAGAAAGATCACTCTGACTAGGGTATATCTAGTTCTTGATAGCTGAAAAATGCTTAAACTAAGCATTGTAACCTTGGCCAAGGATTTTAATATTACTGGCACACATGTGCCATCAGTACTCTCACCCTTGCTTGAAATGATAATATTTGACTTCATGGTCTATATCACAATGACTCGGTTTAAAAGCATTTATCTTAGTTTAAGTTCAAGTTATTTTCTTTATGCATAAAGAGAGGTATTTAATTTATTATATTTTCACTTCTTAAGAATAATCGGTTTATTAAGCATATAAAGAGATAGAGGAAGCTTACACCCCTGATCGACTCTATAGAATAAATTAACTCGGATGGATGAGTGAAAAGGGCACGATTCCAATTTAGAAGTTTAAAGAATAGAGAACAAGAAGACTTCGGCTATGGCATGGCAAAAAAGACAACAAAAAATTATACTAGGAAAACTTGAACCAACATTCAAGGTCGGTGTTGACCAAGGAAGAGTATTATGAAGCAAGAACATCAAACCATATAGGTTCATAAAGAAAAAAAATTTCCATCAACATGTTTCAGTGTATAGCAAGAGTCAAATACAATATAATTTGATCGAGACCAAGGAATACATCAAATTTTAATTTTAATATGATGATTTATAGAAAAATCCAAGATCTTTCGATGATATTTTTTTGTCAAATAAATGATTCACAATACATGCTTGACAAGACGATTAGAGCCTGACAAAATCCTTTAAGTCTTTCACCACTAGACTGCTATTAGCTTTTGTATCAAGAGAATCTTCATTGAATAAAGGTAAAAAGGATGTCATACTACTGACAAAGTTAGAAAACAAAAATAAACCCTCAACCTAAAATACCAACAGAGGAACCTGAACAAATAAAATGATTTCCAACTGAAAGATGCACACTGATATCAAACGATGGCTAGCAGAGAGAAAAGAGTAAGATTTCTATTTTCTCGGCTAAGAATGGAGAAAATATTAAGTTATTGTGGTATGATTGAAAAGAGATTGACAAAAACCAAAAATGTGAGTGAGAAGCCAGAGAGAGGGAAAAAAATATTGAATGCCAATTTAAAAGAGAAGCATCTTCAAATGCCCGAGTATCCAGACTTCTTTGAGCACACAAATGCATGAATTCGCTCTCTTGGACATTTCACAAGAGAGGTGGTAAGGTGGTGGGGAGTTACCACCTTCCACCACACCATCACCCAACATAATCTTTTTCTTATAACTTGAATTATAATATCATCCATCAGCTTAGGAGATGGTTTCAAATTTTCAACTTTAATATACTATTTTAATAATAATTCCCAGGATGAGCATAAGATGAATTTTAAGACCTCAAAATATATATGATGATACACAAAATAATTTGACTTGTTTTTCTTATAATTTAAATAATTATAGCCAAGGTTAAGACTTCAACTTATCTATCTTCCACTGAATCAAGGCATGATGATATTTTGATCCTTGATTAAGTACGACCTCTCCTTGATGATATTTCCCTTTCCCTTGAGGCGTTGGCAATCCTACAACCACTTAACAAAGAATTTGGTTTGGATCAATCTTGACATATGTATATATATTTTAAATATAAACTCATCAATGCATTCATTTTCCACATACATAATAAAATCATTCATATTTGCAGTTACAACATATAAATTAAAAACTCTTTTCCCAATTCACATTCTCATGAAAAGCAATTAATCATAACTAACATAACAACCACAATTTCATTGTCATAATCATATTCAAGATAGATGGGATGTAACATACTTCTCCCCTTAAGAATCATCTTCCCCGATGATTATTTATTTATAAATTCAAGTCTAAAATCATAATTATAAATATAGAGTTCTTAATTTTTGTTAAACAGATAAGGGAACTTCTGAAGGATTTCATCATAATCCTCCCAGGTGGCATTTTCTTCTTACTACTGGTCCCACTGGACCTTGCATTGTACCACCTTATGGTTACGTAAGCATAGCTTACATACCTCAAACACTCTAAGTGGCTCTATTGTGATCACCCCAGGGTCCCACACCTATAAGGAATTCTAGTCAATCATATGGTCAAATTCTACATAGTACTTCTTAAGATAGGAGACATGAAATACATTGTGCAATCTGGCGAGAGCTGGTGGTAGAGAAATTTGATATGCGACTGGATTGATAAATTCCAAGACTTCAAAAGGTCCCACATATCCTAGGGCTAGGTTAGAATTTTTCCCAAATTTGATAGAGCTTTTATGTGGTTTCACTCACAAAAGAACTTTCTCTCCCACCAAAAATAGTATGGGGGTTCATTTTGTATCAGTGTGGCTCTTCTGTCGATCATTAGCTTCCTTTGGCCTCTATCTTATTATTTTTACCTGTTCTTCCATTTCCTGAATCATTTCGGGTCATTGAATGATCATGTCCTCCATCCTATTCCAACTTTTGGGTGTTCTGCATTTCTTGCCATACAGTGCTTCAAAATGTTCCATTTTAATATTTGATTGATACAAGTTGTTATATGCAAATTCTACCAAGGGTAAGTATTCTTCCCACTTATATTGTTGATCCATACAGTACCCTTTATGTTTGTCCATATGTTTCAGGATGATAGGTTGTATTAATATTTAACTGAGTTCCCAAAGTAGAAAATAGAGTCTTCCAAAACCTGGATGTCATCCTAGCATCTCTATCAAAAATGATCTTTTTCGGTACTCCATGGAGATGAAAATTTTCTTGTACAAAATTTTGTGCAATCACAGAAGCCCCATTTGTCACATTCCTAAGTATAAAATGTGCTACTTTAGTGAATATATCTAGTACTACCAATATAGTATTATGCCTACTCCTTGTCATCGGTAGACCCTGTACAAAATCCATTCTAATGATTTGCCATTTCTAGTCTGGTACATTGTGGGTTGTAGTAATCCTGTCAGGTGTTGATGCTCCACCTTAACCTTTTAACATTCAAAACATCCTGCAACAAACCTGGCTACATCCTTTTTCATCCCCTTCTAAAAATATAATGGTTTAACGTCAGCCAGCATTTTGGTTACCCCTGGATGACCTGAGTAAGGTGTTGTGTGTACTTCTTTCCATATCATTTTCCTTAATTCTAATGAATTTGGTATATACATCCTACCCTTGTATCTCAAGATACCATCCACTTCAATTTGGAAACCCTCGTATTTAGGATCTTGTAAGTTTACCCGAAGGGATTCACGAACTTGCAAGTAGAATTCATCTTCATTCAATTTCTATAGTACTTGAGCTCTAAAATCTATGTTGATTGACACCATGGAAGTTATATGTTTTTGCAGGCTCAATGCGTCAGCTACTCTGTTCTCCTTGCCCTTAATGTAACTAACCTCAAAATCATAATATGAGATTAACTCCATCCACCTCCTTTGGAGAGCATTTAAATTGGGATGTGTGAATATATACTTGAAGCCTTGTTGATCTTATTTGAGTTCAAAAGTCTTTCCTAACAAGTAATGTCGCCACATTTGTAGGGCATGCACAATAGTTGCTAACTCCAAATCATGTGGTGTGTAATTCTGCTCATGTTGCTTTAATTTCTGAGATTCATAAGCCACCACCTTCCCATCTTGCATTAGTACTCCACCCAAACCATCACCAGATGCATTCTTTATAACTACAAAATGACCATTAGGGTCCAGTACAACCAAAATTGGTGCAATCGTTAATTTTTGCTTCAATGTATTAAATGCTTCTTAACATTTCTTTTTCCATTAAAATATCTTTCCTTTTCTTTGAAGGGAGGTAATGGGGTGGGAAATTCTAGAGAAATTCCTTACAAACCTTTGGTAATGTCCAGCCAATCCCATGAAACTTCTAACCTCATGCACATTCTTTGGTACTGGCCATTCCAGTATAGATTTTATCTTTGTGGGATCCACTGTTATTCCCTTAGCTGATATTATGTGCCTCAAGTATTGTCCTCATTTTGAAAGAAGGTGCATTTTGAAAAATTTCCACAAAGCTTATGCTCTCTCAATCATTGAAGTACCACTCAAAGATGTTGAAGATGCTCTTCTTCATTTTTGGAATAAATGAGAATTTCATCAAGGAAAACCAATACAAACTTGTTTGAACAATCTCAGAAAATGTTGTTCATTAGGTTCATAAACGCAGCTGGGGCATTGGTGAGTCCAAATAGAAAAATTGTAAATTCATAGTGACCATACCTAGTCTTGAAAGCTATTTTATGAATGTCTTCTTTCAACCTTAGCTTATGGTATCCTAACCTTAAGTCTATCTTAGAAAACACTGCTACCCCTTTCATTTGATAAAAAGATTGTCTATTCTGGGCAAGGGGTATTTATTTTTTATGGTAAGCTTATTTAGCATTAGGTAATCTATACATAGATGAAGTGTCCCATCCTTCTTAACAAATATCACTGGTGCACCCCAAGGTGATACGCTAGGCCGAATCAAACCATTATCTAGTAATTCATGTAGTTGTGCCTTTAGTTCCATTAGTTCTACGATGGTCATATGATACAGTGCCTTGGAAATAGGTTCAACCCCTAGAACTAAATCTATGGAGAAATCAAACACCCTTCTTGGGTGGTAACCCAAGGAGTTCCTCTAGAAACACATCTTGGTATTCCCAAAGATAGGGGTATTTTTTAGCAAAGGTTTCTTCCTTAGAATCAATTTCCATTTCCCCTTCCCTACTCTATGTGTGCATTAATATATCATCAAAATATGTGTTTTCCTTGTACTCTCTAACTTCTTCCATTTTAACTACAAACATTTAGCATCCTTTCCTTTTATTTCTCTTTAACTGCGTCCAAAATTTGTTGTACCTTTACCTCTCGTTGTACCCCTTGAATTAACACTGATTTTCCTAAGTCATCCACACACTCTATTGTCTTTGCAAAAAAATCAACCTTAGCCCTATGTTCTCTTAACCAATTCATTCCAATGATCACATCATAGGAACCCAGAGATGCTACATAAAGGTTAATCTTTGTGGCAAATCCAGGAAGTTCTACCCTAGCTTCAAACAGACACTTCTCTACCAGAGCTCTTATCTGATTATCATATTATACTATCCATGATTTAGCCATGAACCTGGTTCTTTTAGGAAATCTACCAAGTAACTTAGGGGATATGAAACATTCAATGGCTCTAGTGTCTATTAAAATGGTTATTGGGTTCCCGAAAGCATACCTGGAGTTTTAGTAGGTGTGACTTGGTATTTCGCCTACCTGTTGTCTATTGCAGCATGAATTCTCTACTAGAAGGCCATCTACAGAGATGGTAGAGGCTTTCGTTTTTGTTGCCCATGTTGATTCTTAGTAGGGCACTAGTTAGCATAATTTTCTCCTCCACAATTGAAGCATCCCCCTGGTGGTCCCTTGTTTTCCAAACCTTTGCTTGAATTAGTTTCATCCTTCCTAGTATTGTTATTACCCTTCTTATCTTTCTTATAATTAAACTGATTATTCTTGTTGTTTCCCTTCTTTTTAAAATTCTGGTGTGACTGATTTCATTTTCCTTTGTTGTGATTTCTATCCCTGAAAGAATCATCCTTTTTAAACCTCTGATCTTTTCGTGTAGCTTTTTCATAAGCTTCATCCATAGTCCGAGGTTCCAAAACATCCACTAGACCCCCTATAGGATTTTTCAATCCCATGATGAACTTCTGAACTCAAAAAATTTCATCCTTTTGATACTGAGGAACATATTTTAATAGTCAGGTATACTTCTTCCAATACTCATTGATAGTCAAGGGTCCCTGCTTGAGATTTTTGAAATCCAATAGCTTTTGATCATAATACAACTTTGGAAGCAATTTCTGGAAAAATATTCTCACAAACTTATCCCAGGTTTCTTCTGCTATTGCCAGACCCAATTCAGCCCTTTTATTTTCCCACCAAGTGGCGGCTTCTCCTACCAACTAGTAGGTTACCCATGCTACTTTGGAATTATCTGAGTAATCCCTTAGCTCAAAATATTTTTCCATTTCAGTTAACCATGCCTTTGCGGAATCTCCCAAAGTAGAGCCCTCAAACTTAGGGGTTATTATCTTTTTCATGTCCTTAGCAAGTTCATTAGCTAACCAACTTCTCGTGTTTCCCAAACTCAATGTTTTAGAGTTATCTTCATCTGGTCACTCTGGGTTTCAAACCTTTCATCTCTCATCTCAGGTTGTCCTTCTACCTTTTTCTCAAGGTTGACTAATTGAGCCTAGGTTTCATTCATCAGGTTCAATAGCTGATCTAATTTAGCCATAAGATTATTATCCTAATCCCCTCTGAACCCATTTCCAAAATTTTCCATTCCAATGAAGTTCTTGAAGATATTGATAGTTCTAATTAGTCTTATTTTTAATGTTATTCAATAGTTTACACAGCATAAGTTAAAGGAGTTTTCTTTTGCAACTAAACAATCAAATATTCTCATACTCAAGTCAATTTAAATTTCAAGCAGAATAGCTTACAAAATTTGATATTGATTCATTTGCAAATTGCTTACAAAATTACTATCACTCCCTATGATAGATTCATTAAAAGTTACAAAATTTCTATCACTACCTATGATATATTCAATACATAGATGATACAAAATTTCTATCACTACCTGTGATAGCTTTATTACATGAATGATACAAAATTTCTATCACTACCTGTGATAGATTCAATACAAAAAGATTACAAAATGATTATCACTTCCCGTGATAGGTTCAATTCAAAATATTTAGGAATCATTTTCATTGTCAGTGATAGGTTCCTCCTAATCACTAAAGTCTGAAAATGGAATGAGTCTATATCTAGGAGTTGGAACTTGATCTTCTTCAAAAAAAATTGGTTTGGTCTTGCTATTTGAAAGGTTCTTAATGTTGGTTTTGTTTATCTCAGCTAGTATGGCAGACTTAACAATTTCCTTCCTAGAGGTAGTCCATTTTCTTCTCTCCTTTTGAAGTATGTTCAGAGCTTCAGCCATCATTTATGAATTTGAAGGGAAAGAGCATCTTGAGTAATCATATCTAAGTCTAATTTTCCATAGTTAGATGGAAATAGGATCTCGAATATTCTTTTGGGGTGTTTTCTACATCATCATCCTAGAAAAACACCGACAGTTGGTTTCAGTTTTCTAAGTTTGCATGATGAGCCCTGAGGTTCAGTGTCAAACCTGGTAGCTCTGATACCATATGTAACACTTGAACTAATCTATAGTTTAAGAATGGAGTCTAACTGCTAGTTTCAAATGAAAAGTAACTAACTAGTTTTCATTCTATGGTTTTCCAATGCAATTGCAAACTAAAAAGATAAAAAAATAAAATAATTACATCTTATTCAATTCATCAACTAAATTTTAAAATTTTAGTTTAAGCTGAAAAGGAAACAACTAATTGTATTCATATAACTGAAATCACAGTAGAACAATAACTAACTTTTCTTTACTTTCAAATGCAAAGAGCATTTAGTACAGCTATTAAGTAAACATGCTAAGTATTTATAACTAAAATTAAGAGAGAGAAAGGGGTTACAAGAAAGTACAGTATGGAATCTAAACTACTTGAGCTTGACTCTGTCATCAAGGGAAAAAATAAATATCATCAAGGCTTTTTCCACCCAACCAAAGACCTACTGGTCTCCTGTGCTTCTTCAACTGAAGAAACCCATCCCTTCACGAGGGTAATCAACAAGGATCACATAATATCATCATGCCTTTGAGCCTAGTGTCAAGGACCTATACCATCTAGTCGATCCTTCACTATAGGTAACTCCTAACTAGAAATATCACTCTAACTAGGGTATATTTGGTTCTTGATAGCTGAAAAATGCTTAAACTAAGCATCATAACCTTGGCCAAGGATTTTAATATTACTGGAACACCTGCATTGTCAGCATTCTCACCCTTGCTCGACGTGATAATATTTGACTTCATGGTCTATATCACAATGACTCAGTTTGAAAGCATTTCTCTTAGTTTAAGTTGGTTTCTTTAATCATAAAGAGAGGGATTTAATTTATTATCTTTTCACTTCTTAAGAATAACCGGTTTATTAAGCATATAAAGAGATAGAGGAAGCTTGACACCCCTGATGGACTCTATAGAATAAATGAACTTGGATGGATGAGTGAAAAGGGCATGATTGTAATTCAGGCGTTTAAAGAACAAAGAAAAAGAATACTTCGACTATGGCAAGGTGAAAAAGACAACATAACATTATATTGGGAAAACTCGAACCAACATTTAGGGTCGGTGTTGACCAAGGAAGAGTACTACGAAGCAAGAACATCAAACCATATAGGTTCATAAAGAAAAATTTCTTCCATCAACATGTTTTAGAGTATAGCAAGAGCCGAATACAATAAGATTTCATCAAGACAAAGGAATACATTGAATTTTACTTTTCACATGATGATTTACAGAAAAATCCAAGATATTTTGATGATAATTTTTTTTCAAATAAATGATTCGCAATATGTGTCTGACAAGACGATTAGAGCCTAATGAATTCCTTTAAGTATTTCACCACTAGACTGCCATTACCTTTTGTGTCAAGAGCAGCTTCACTGAATAAAGATAACAAGGATGTCACACTATTGATAGAGTGAGAAAACAAAAATAAACCCTCGGCCTAAATAGCAACAGAGGAACCCAAAAAAATAAAATGATTTCCAGCCAAAGATGAGAAAGATGCACACTGATATCAAACGATGGCTAGTAGAGAGAAAACAGTAAGATTTCTTTTTGCTTGACTAAGAATGGAGAAAATCTTAAGTGATTATGGTATGATTGAAAAGATATTGACAAAAACCAAGAATGCAAGTGAGAAGCCAGAGAAGGAAAAAAAGATTGAATGCAATTTAAAAGAGAAGCCTCTTCAAACGCTCGAGTCTCCAAACTTTGCTGAGCACGCGACTACATGAATTCACTCTCTTGGAAATTTCACAAGAGAGGTTGTAAGGTGATGGGGAGTTACCACCTTCCACCACACCGTCGCCCAACATATAAATTAAAAATTCTTTTCACAATTCACATTCTCATGAAAAGTAGTTAATCATAACTAACATAACGACCATAATTCCATTGTCATAATCATGTTCAAGATAGAGGGGATGTAACAGTATTCTAGTTGTACTTCATTTTTTCGTACTCTCTTTATATTTTTCATAGTGTAAAACTCTATTGGTCAGTCTATTAGCTTGTTTTCTAGTGTCTTTATCTATTCCTCACACTCTACATGTTTGTATGGACGCCAGTGCTACACTAAGTGCTAGTGTGCCACACTAGACTTTGTGTCCTACACTTTAATTCTTAGGTAGTGAGTTATTTGTGTCATAGATTGAACTTTGGGATGCAGAAGGATAGTAGTAACCAAATTGTTCTTCCTTTTCGACCTTTACCTCTCAACCTTTCTGAATCACTTAGCAAGCTTCAGGTAGATCAAGGTAGCCTATTGCTTAGGGCCCTCCCATGATTTAGGGTCTTGGAGTAGCCAGTCCCCATCCTCTACAAACCCATAATATCAATTAGCTACAATCTAGAGATTCATTAACTCCTCGTCAATTTCTCTCATCAATTTTGATCCACTGATATGCTCAATCTCTTATCAAATCTTGACCATTGATTGGTATCACCAAGAATCTATAAATTTAGCCCTACTATCATCTATCACTCCTCTCTTATTATTGTGAAGAAAATATAGACATATAATCAGTGCTTTGTGCTACAAAATCTAAGAGAAATTATAACTACACTTTTCTCCAAGGTGCAAGGAGGAGAAAAATGAAGCTAAGCTAAGGAAAATTGTGTGGAGTTGTGTGTATGTGTAGGTTTATTGAATTTCATTATTATTACAATTTTGTCTTAATTCTCCATTAGTGTGATCTCTTTTAAATTTTATTGTGAATGCTTTTTATTTTATTGTTTATTATTTAATTTTAAAGTCATTTTCCAGGTCATACAAGAGTGCCACCCTACCAACATTTAACAATATTAAAATGGATTAGGATCACCTAGGATGAATACTTCTATTCTTGAATATGGAAAGATGATACATTGTTGGAAGGTGGAAGGGACGACTTTCATAGCATGAATCCATGATATGCCAAGAAGGATATTCTATGGGAAATCAATAACAATAACATGGAACAAATTTTGATGTGTGATAGGCTTGACCATGATAGGAAGTTGTATAGTAAACATTGATTAGCACATTGAATAATCATATTCCTATATTGTAATGAGGTTTTTCATTGATGCTAATTAAAAAATCAAGATGTTTGACTAGTGTCAAAGTGAAAACATTCAATCCTGATCCATTATCTACAAGTATCCATTTCACTCTATGTTGGGTAACAACAGACTCAATATACAAAGGGAGATTATGGGACTTTTCAATAGGTGGAACCTCACTTTGGTAAAAAGGTAAGTTGATTTCATGGAGATAAGTGACAAACAATAGCTTATAATTAGGATGGATGAATATTGTTGGGGTCTCTTGACTCTTGAAGGACTTTATATAAGATATATTTATGAGTGATTGATGCCTCATGAAGGCCTAGGATATAAAGTCGGGAAAGAGTTTTCTCAAGTTGTTTAATAAGGTTATATTATCCTATAGGAATAGGCATGGAAGGCCCTTAGAAATTTTTTTTGGTATGCCTAATTATGATTGCACAATATATGATTTTGATCTTGATGGTTACAAAAAGGTTATTAGTACAATCAATATGACTAATAGTGGAATTGTAAGAATTGGATACTTTATTGTAGCTCAAATTATTGGTTTGGGTATAATGTTGGCCTTGATATGGAATTGTTTTATTATGTTTTGGAAAAGGGTATTGGTATATTCCCAATTTTTTATTCTAGGATGTAGATGCACTCTCATCAACTTTGACCTCACCTCTATCAATCAAATCTTGTATACATATTTTTACTTGCATGCATCAACTTGTTAAGTGTCCATTTATTTTATGAAATTCCTAATAGTGATTATCTTTAAACCATATGTTTAGGTTTACCATCATTTATAGGTTTAGTTTGTGGGAAAATGATCATGTTTTTTGCAAGTAATTTATGAATACAGCCTCTAATGGTTCAACTAAGGGAGTGTATTGTATTCTTTGGACATTTGATTAGATTTAACCCTTGGGATGGTAATGGTAGGGGTACTTTGAGTGACTTGGATATGGCTTGCATTGCTTACCCCATTGTTAACAACATTCTTATTTTTATTGAATATTTTGGGTTTATCAGATTATGCTTGGTTTGGGAAATATTTTTTGTAAAGTTTTATGAATTCATTTGTAATGAGGGCTTTCTCAATTTATACTATTTTGAAATGAATTCATCAAAATATGTGACACAATGAACTTATAAATGGAATTATATTTTAGGATTGAATCCCAAGGGAACCTACTAGTAAAGCTCCTCCATCTTTTAAGTAAAGATGAGAAGCTTTCTCCATTCTTTTGTTTTGTATTGCATAAGTTTAACATTCTCAATTCATGTTTTACATTATATTAGAAATTTTTCACAAATATTTCCACTAAATAAAGGAATGTTGTCATAGTTCCTTTAGGGAGGTGTAAAAACCATTCTAATGCTTGTTCTCCTAGACTTTCTGGGAAAAGTCTCATTAGCTAGTTGTCACTATAAGCTACTTCTTGGCATGCCATAAATAAATCTTTTATGTTCTTTCTTGGATCACCTTATCCTTTGTACTTGTCAAATTTGGGTGGTTCAAAATATTGATGAAAAGGGATTTGTAGCACAACCCCATCATAAAGGATGTGGGCATAAGTCCTAAAATTTATATACTTTGTGATAATTTCCAACTTGTAAGTTTTGAAGAGTGTCCTTCATTTCTTTCCATTCTTAGGCAAATGATGAGCCTTATTGTGTTGATGTTGGTACAAGAAAGTTTAGTTGTGGATTATTTTGTTGATAATGTGGATTAGTTTGTGGATGCTTTGAAGGTTTGGATTATGGACTTACATGCAAGTTTATGTTTGTTACTTGTTCATGTAAAAGTTGAATTATATCAAGTGTGTGTTGGTTTTGATTTAGAGGATTATTTTTTGCTACAACCTTTATTTTGGAAACATTATGAAGAGGAACCTCAATGTTTGCTTGGTTTTGACCTATACGGTTGCTAACTATGACATGCTCTATGTTTGGAGGCTCATGATGTATGGTATTTTTCAACTTGTCAAAATCATACTTAGGAGGAAGCTTTGCTCCTATATTTATAATTTGGGTGAGGTCAGGGTGTGTGCAAGAAGTTGAGTCCACTTTTTGGCCAAAAAGTGGAAGTGTTTTCCTTGATTTTCAGAATTTGTCTCATTTGACCTAAAACTTTGAAGCACTTAAAGATTGAATCTTAATAAATTCAATAATATGAAATGTAGTTGTGTTTGTGTGAAATGTGCAAAGTTAGTATCAACAAAAATCTTAATGAAACGATTTATATTCAAAGATTCAAAGAAAATTAACTATTCTAATTTGCAACAAACTAAATCTTTCAAGAATGTCTCATTGTCCTCTATTCTTAATGATTCTTTTAACCTTTTTGGCCCTCAGATTTATATGTGCACAAAGGTTATTAGAATGACACTTAAGAAATGAGATTAGTATTCAACATGCAAGCCAACTATATTCCTACATGAAACTATGTGCAAACAATGATGATGAATGCTATGATGAGTGAAGGATGATGTTGATGATAAATGAACAAATGGAGGTGGATACTATGGTATTGATCTATATGATTCTATGCATGATTCTACATATGCTCAAATGCAAACTTAAAATGAACTAATCTAAAATGCAACTATGATGCAAGATGGATGATAAAATGCAACTATGAAGCAATATGTTAATCTAAGATCTAAATATGATGTAAAACATGATGTAAAGACTAGCTATAAGACTCCAAAAAAGCTCCAAACTCCAATGATAAACTTGCATGATAACTTTACTTCAAAATGTGGATGCCAAATACAAGGCCCAAGGGTTGTATTTATAGCCTTTTCCAAGCATATAGTGAGGTGGCAATAATC
Organism: Sequoia sempervirens; assembly: GCA_007258455.2. Taxonomy (NCBI): domain Eukaryota; kingdom Viridiplantae; phylum Streptophyta; class Pinopsida; order Cupressales; family Cupressaceae; genus Sequoia; species Sequoia sempervirens. The sequence goes on along the minus strand of VDFB02254093.1, from coordinate 21,170 downwards.
AACGGTCTAGGTTCGAACAAGAATAATGGATGGTGAAGATGAAGAGAATCAAGATGTTGTCCCCTTGACCAAAGATAACATGCCATTTTGATGGGAGAATCTCTTGACCAATGGGAAACATGCCATTTGGATGGAAGATTCAAGTGTGAGAAGAGAAGACCATGTGCTTCCAAAATTGGTGGAATTGTGGGAGGAATATGTCATGTGCTCCAAAATTGGTGGAAGTGTGGGAGGAAATGAGCCATGTGCTTTTTGAAATGAGTTGAAGATAATTCTAATTAAAAATTAGAGTTATTTATTTTCATGTGACCTTGGTGAGGTGGCACAAAAAGTTGTAGAAATGTGCTCTAATTCCTAATTGGATTTAGTGAAGATTAATTAAATAAAACAAGTTTAGGGAACCTTGTTTATTTAATTAATTTAGAAGAAGATGATTTAGATTTGGAGAATTGGAGAAGGGTAACAATATAAATAAATCGAGAATTTATTTATACGTAGTTGGAATATTAATCAAATAGCTAGTATTTAATTAATTAAAGGTGATGATCATTTTTAGGTGTATACATTTTTCCCCTCTTTGAAGTAAAGTATTTACACATTGCTTCAAAGAAAAATTTGATACCGATGCTCATAAAAGTTTTTGATGCCCCAAATGATGCCCCAATGTTGATTTTCAGGTGATGACAGATATATGCCCCCTCGAGAGATAAATTGATGAATTTTGGAATTTTTTTGATTTGTTGGAATTTTTTGAAAATTTTGGATGATTTGCTAATGATTTCAAAAAAATTATGATGCAGAAATGATTTATCTCCTGAAAAAGAAGATTGAGCCTGCCAAATTGATTAATTAATGCCTTATGTTGCCTCCTTGTGTTCGATGTTTGATGATCGCTTTTAGCCAATTGATTTGATGATGTTCATTGCTTGTTTGATGTAAGATGGTTGATTATGTGATCTCATGATAGGCGAGGATCAATTGATAGGATGCTAATGATTGACCTCATGATAGGCGAGGATCAATGATAGTTTGATTGATTGATGGACCTCATGATAGGAGAGGTGCATTGATTGATGAACCTCATGATAGGTGAGGTTGGATCGATTGATGAAACTCATGATAGGCGAGGTTGGATTGATTGATGAACCTCATGATAGGTGAGGTTGGATCGATTGATGAACCTCATGATAGGCGAGGTTGAATTGATTGATGAACCTCATGATAGGCGAGGTTGAATCGATTGATGAACCTCATGATAGGTGAGGTTGGATTAATTGATGAACCTCATGATAGGTGAGGTTGGATTGATTGGTGCACCTCATGATAGGCGAGGTTAAATTGATCGATGAACCTCATAATAGGCGAGGTTGAATTGATTGATGATTGACCTCATGATAGGCAAGGATAAATGATAGATGCTCATGAGATTTGATCAAAGTCTCATTAGAGCTGATTAAATTTGATTGATTGACTAATAAGATTATTGATTTACGATATGTTATGATCATAGAAGGATTTATGCATCCGGTGCAGGAAGATTCAGATTTGATTGGGCAATGTGGTTTGACTTTTCTGATTGATTGATATGCCCCAATATAGGATTGATTAATGTACTGAGACTTGATGGTGTACCGACACCTAATGTATACACTGATTCAATTGAGACATTGATGATGTACCTCTTGATTTGAGACATTATGATACACTGCCAGTTTTGATATTGATATATCTCTTTATACCTTTGGATATCCTTGTACACTTTGACATCATTTTGAGGTTATATGATATGCGGCGATGATTATGATCTATGTGCCTATATGTTGATGATCATGATGATTATGATGGATGCATTTGATTTCTATTTTTTGATGTTATGCGGTGTTCTATATGATGATGATATGATATGCTATAGATGAAAATGATGATGCAACTGATGTGTTATGATTCTATGATGCTTTATGAATGATGTATGTGATGGATACTATTTCTATGTGTTTATGATGCTTATATGATGATGCTTATGTGATGATTTATTGTGATGTATGCAATGATGATATGATAATTCATGATTGATGATATGATATGATAATGCATGTTGGATGATTTTATATGATGATTATGTGATATATGCAAGGATGATATGATATGCTATGGGAGATGGATTTGATTATACAATAATGATATGTGATGAAATGTGATGTTCATATTGAGTATGTATGGATGCGACGCAAATGATGTGTGATGTTTTGTAAGGATGAATGGTGATTATGTGATGAAAATTATTATGCAGATGATTGTGTTCTAGGGTCTTAAGCTTAAATGAGTGAATCTATCCACCTTCCAAGAGTTGTGGGAAGGTTGTCGTCAGTTGATTCTTTGTTACATTAAGCTTCACAAAACCTGACATATTTCCCAATTCTTTTGGAAATCTAAAGAGACTCACTCATTTAAGCTTAGTGAACCACTTCCCTAATGCCACTAAATGAAATGATTTTGATTATGTAAATGAGATGTGAAGGATTTTGATTTGTGTTTTCTGATGCAAATATTATGATGTGATGCATGAATGGATGAATGATGTTGTAACATTTTTCAATGCTAGTGATATGCAACTAAATGAAAATGATGTGTTTTTGGCAATGTCAAGTGTACTCAATCCATTAGTGCGAGAAATAACATCATTGTTGCAGCTTTAGAAATCCCATAAATACAGATGCAAACTAACAAGGATGCAATCTACTCTAACCATGCAGATCTCATATGCAAAATTTGTCATTTGTAACAGTTGATTTGTCATGCTTTTTATCATCATTGGGCCTTTAAAATGTTGAAAGTGAGTACAAGCATCAATGGTATATTCAGACCATGATGACCTGAGTACTACTTCCATGATGTTTGATAGTGCAAGTTAACACAAGCATCTAAGTATAATCAAACCTAGATGACCTAAGTATTTCTTGTGTAAACAGACAAGAGTTAACCATTTTCTTATGCAAATTCGGAATGTCATTAGTGATACATTTTAGTGCACGTCCCGCGACAATTTGCACAGTAATAATGATCAACTCACAGACAGCAAACAAAGAAAAATCATACTCCTTTTTGGCTCCTCTAGTTTGATACATCATCGAGGGGCTCCAGAGATATGATAACAAAAATCAAAGTACAACAATTGGACATTTGTGTTTAATGTGATAAACCCACGATTCAAAAGAGCATCATCCTTTTGATTTGATTTTATGATGTTTTTGAGATTTTCCAATTTTTGAATTTTTAGGTGTTTTCTGAGATTTTGACTAAGAACCTAACCTAAAGACCTATCCTAGGGGTCTTGGGGGCTGATCAAAGATTATCCTTTCCTACGTTATATACGCAAAGACCACGTAGTTCGACAAGATGACCCTGTTTTTGACTTTTTGACTGACTTTTGACTGTTTTTTGGATTTTGATATGATATGGATGTTTCATGCATTTTTTATGGTGATTGATGTTCAATGTGTTGGAACTATAAAATTTTGATGATTTTACATGTTGTTCATACTCATAATTTTCCAAATAAGTCCTACCATGAGCATATTTTCCCCATATTTGGCCATGTAGTCCCATAAAATCATCTAGGTCTGAATATTTCACATTATGGTCCATATCGGCATAAGATTATCAAGGTCTCCCTGATCCATATTGCATTTTCTACTAATATACATTTGTTGCAGATTATCGGCAAGACCTCAGGAATGTCACACCGATTGGAATTCATCTACAGGTGTCTTTCGGCAGGACACTAGTCATCGTCTCGGCGACAAAGGAAGTTTCATATCGGCAAGAATGATTTCACCGGGGTGAGGTCTCACCGAATGGGTCGTGTCTCACCGACCAGTGCACGAGAAAGAACACATCGGCAGGAGATTCATCATTGGAGTGAAGTCATAGCGAACCCTTTATGTCTCACCGACTAGCTCACAGAACGAGCAAACATTTCAGCCAAATCACAAGTCTTCGGGGTGTGGTCTTGCCGAATACATTATGTCTCACTGACCGACGCACGTGGAAGTATATCGGCCAAGCTAAAGGTATTCAGGATGAGGTCTTGGGGAGTTTGAATTGTCTTACCGACTGGCGATGAGGATATGCATATCGGTAAGACTAGAGTGCATCAGAGTAAGGTCTTACCGAGGGTGTTTGGTCTTGCCGACACAACAGAGGGATTATATCAAAGAACTATCGGGAGGAAGTCATGTAGTCCTGCCGACCTATAAGTCATGCCGATAGAATACTTCGAGGAGAGTCTCACCGAATAGAGTAATCTAGAGGAACGGCTTCAGCAAGACATTTGGCATCGGTATGATTCTTTTCAAAGATTCATAGTCTTGCCGATGAAATTTATTTCATCGGTAAGATCAATTTCATCGGTGAGAAGCTTGAAGGTCACGCCGAGATATGGTTTCATCAGTGAAAAGGTGGTTACATTTCAACGACCAAAAAATTACCATGGGGTGCATCTCGGTAAGATGCAGTGTAATCTATGAGATGTCTCCCCAACTCTGAAGGGTCACGAAGAATCAAACATAACAAAAGAGCACGTCTCGGTGAGACATAGGCGATCTGTGGGACATCTCCCCAACTCAAAATTGTCACAGTGACACATAAGATGAAAGAGATGAATTTCGATTGGACATTGGCCTTCGGTATGACTACGGGATGTCTCAGCGAATGTCTCAAAGATTAATAAATTGAAGTTTGAATACAGTTGCTCGCCGACATTGGAATGCGAAGCGTTGTGTCTTTTCAGATGCAAATATATAAATATCCATTTGCGATTGTAAAATGAGAGAAGAAATTAGATTAGAGATATAGTAGGTAAATTTGAGATGGATCCAGTAGAGTAAAATTCTCATAACAGAGACTATGATGTATGATTTCAAAATGGAGATTTCAATGAAAATCAGTTGATGTGGCGGCTCATTTCTGGTGTCAATTGTTTGTTATGCTTATTGAAAGTATTACTAAAGTTGTCTCCATGATTGATGCTTTCTAGTTGTTTAAATTGATGTAACAAGTTTATATTTAGTTTATCAGTGCACATTTGTTGTATATGTGTGGTTAATTGATTGGTTCTTTCAAGAAAAGATTAAATCCTTTTGGTTGATCACAGTAATCAGGGAAATTCATCTGGATCATTAAGAAGAGCTTAGTAATCACAGTCTTGCATGTTTATACAAGTTATAAACAAAACATATGCCAAACAATTTGAGTATTTTCTAGAAATAAGTTGCCCATTTCTATTTCATTTGACTTTGCATACCCAATAAGGCACTAGTCTCTGCATTTTTCACCATTTAGATTCATTCATTTTCTTTACATCTGTTAACTGAGCATATTAGGATTTAGTTTTAAAATATTGCTATACAATCTATACCAAATTTTATTTCATTTGTCCACTCCCATTTGCCATTGTGGGAAAAAAATTTCAAGGAAGATGAGCACAATTAAGTCTGTTTCATTCATATAGGTACACCTGCCAAGGTCTAGCAGCACCTGAAGAGTAGAAGGTCTAAAGCATCTGACCTTGTCTGTTACCCTAAAACATATCAAGAGTTTGGCAGCCTCTTGAGGCATTCTGCCTACGTTTTTGAGAGCTAACACAATGTTGGGTTGCATTTTAATCATTTTTTTTGTTGTGTTTTTCTTCCTGCTATTTTTTTCGTTGGTTCAAGCTCAAAGTTTGTTGCCCCCAGTGAGTTCAAGACTTTTCCCATAGTCTAGGGTGAGACACAACCACAGTGTTAGGATATGTACATGGAGCTTTCAAAGGATAGGAAAACGGATGGAGAAAGTGAATGATGAAAGCGATTGGTCGACATGCTCAAATAGATGGAAAAGCTAACCTATCACAAATAGCACCTGTTGTCAGGTTTTCACTACTTATTTTTATTGCACTTTTTCGGATTTTATGATTTTTTTTATCTTTTTAATTTTTTTCTTTTTTTGTATTTTTCTCTTTTTCTATTTTTTTGTTGTTACCAAGAAGCCTATTTTCCAGGTTTTCATCAAGGCAACCATTTTTTCAGGACATTTTCTAATGTTTTTGGTATTTTTCAGGACCTTTTCCCCAATGTACTTGGATGATTCAAGTGTAGAACTTCTTGAGATGCGGGTTGTTGAGGGATTCATCAAAAAAATCCCCTTTTGGTGTAGACAACTGATATGCTCCTGATCCGAAGACTGAGACAATAACAAAGGGACCTAGCCAGTTTGGTTCAAATTTTGCCTTCTTCTCTCAATCTTGTTGATTGCGGGGATCTCTTTCAAGACTAAATCGCCAACCTAAAATGTTCTAGGCTTGACTCTGTGGATATGCTTTTAGGTGATCTACTACATGTTGATGATGCTCATCTAAAAGTTCCAATTCTTGTAACCTAGACACTCTATGATCCTCATCTAAAATTATCCCTTTTAGTGACACCTGGAGTGATGGTAGTTCCACCTCAATAGGTAGAATGGCTTATGAGCCATAGACTAGAGCATAAGGTGTAGCTCTCGTCAGGGTATGAATACTGGTTCTGTAAGCCCATGGAGTAGGATTCAGCTACACATGCCAATCTCGTCCAGCATCGTTGATGGTTTTCTTTAAGATTTTTAGGATAGTCTTGTTTAAGGCCTCTACTTGGCCATTTCCTTGAGGATAATAGGGTGTAGAAAGCCAATGTTGGATGTGAAATTTCTCACAAGTTCTTCGGCATCCTGATTCTTGAAAGGTCATCCATTGTCAGTGATGATGGACTGAGGGATGACATATCTATAGATGATATAGTTCAGGATGAAGGACGAGATTTGTTTTCCTATGATAGTAGTTAGGGGAACAACTTTGATCCATTTCGTGAAATACTTAGTAGCTATAATAATGAACTTGTGTCCATTGGACGAATATGGATGAATCTTGCCTACGAGGTCCAATCCCCACTAACAAAATGGCCATGTTGATGCAAAAGTGTGAAGTTACTGCGTTGGTGTGTGGATGAGATTGCCATGAATCTAGCACTTTTGGCATTTCTTGACAAACTGAAAAGAATCTTTCTCCATAGCCGGCCAGTAATATCCCAGATGGAGGAGTTTCTTAGCTAGGGTTAAACCACTTGAATGAGTTCCACAAACACCTCCATGTACTTCCCGCAAATTTGTTTCAGACTCGTCATGTTCCAAACATTGTAGGAGAGTTCTATCAAGACCTCGTCGATAAAGGACATCCGCAATAAGGGTGTGTCAGGTGGTTTGGCGAATGAAGTTTCATTTTTTATTATGAGATAGGTTAGGAGGGAGAATGTTATCTTTTAGGTACATATAGATTTTCCCGTGGAGGGAAGTGTCGGCCTCAGCTAGATGGTAGATAACTTGGGACTTAGGATTGTCATAAGAAGGGTTAAATAGTTGTTCCACCATGAACTCATAACGGGCTCATTTCTCTGGAATCTACAAGAGAGAAGCAATGGTTTCCATGGCATTAGTGGCTTTGTTGTCACTTCGAGGAATATGCTCAAATCTTATTTCCACAAAGTACTTTTTGAAGTCATCAACCATTCTTTTGTAGGGAATCAGATTATCATCCTTTGTTTGATAGTCATCATTTACTTGATTAATGACTAGTTGTGAATCCCCGTAGACATGTAACTTTGTGATCTTCCACTCAACTGCTACTTTGATTCTAATGATCAAGGCTTCATATTCAGCTGTGTTGTTGGTGCAAGGGAACATCAGTCTATAGGACTTAGGAATGGTGTGTCCTTGTGGTGAGATAAACAAGATTCTAGCTCCTAATCCATGTTGTGTATAAGAACCATCAAAGTACAAGACCCATTGTTGTGTGGATATCGTCAAGACATCAACATCTGGAAACTCAATGTTCATGGGATGATTGTCTTGTAACAGTGCTTCAGCTAACTGGTCTATAATTGCTTATCCTTTGATTTCCTTCCTATCAACATAGTGGATGTCAAATTCACTCAGCATCATGACCCACTTGGCTAGTCTTCCAGTTATATTAGCTTTGCTTAGAAGGTATTTCAGTGGATCTATCTTGGCTATTAACTTGATGGTATGGGTAAGCATGAAGTGTCACAATTTTTGGGTAGCGAACACTACTACCAAACAAGCTTTTTCAACGAAGGTGTAATTTATCTCATATTTGTTTAAGGTTCTCTGATATAACATATTTCCCTTTCTTTCCCTGTTGAATTCTCTTGCGCTAATAAGGCTCCCAATGATATTTCAGTTGTTCCTATGTACAATAAAAGTGGCTTTCCTTCTGTTGGTGGTATCAAGATAGGTGGACTCATTAGATATTGTTTCAATTGATTGAAGGCTCCTTTGCATTTCTCATCCCATTAGAAAGATACGTTCTTGTGAAGCAAGTGGTTGAAGGGGTGTGTTTTGTCAGCCAGTTGTGTGATAAACCTCCTAATGGATTGGAATCTTCCTTGTAAGGATCTAAGTTGGCTGATGTTTTTAGGAGGAGGCATCTCCATGATAGCTTTGACCTTTGCAAGGTCTACCTAAATGACTTTAGCTGACACAATTTATCCCAAAATTTTAGTCGATCTTACACCGAATACACATTTCTTGGGGTTTAGTCTCACATTGAACTTCTCTAATCTGGTGAAAATCTTATCTAAGATCTCCAGGTGTCCTTCTCTAGTGTGGGATTTTTCCAATAGATCATCTGCATAATCTTCCATAAAAGTGTGCATCATATCATGAAAGATGGTGGTCATTACTCTCTAATATGGGGCTCCAACATTTTTCAACCTGAATGGCATGACATTCCAACAAAAGGTTCCCCACAAACAGGTAAAGGCAGTTTTATCTTGATCTTCAGGAGCAATTTTGATTTGATTATACCCTGAAAATCCATCCATGAGCGAAAGCATTTCATGGCCAGCAGTCAAGTCCACAATGATGTCAATATTAGGTAGGGGAAAGTCATCTTTTGGGCAAGCTTTATTGAGATATCTAAAATCTATATAGATTTTGATGCTTTTATTTGGCTTGGAAACAGGTACAATCTTAGAGATCCACTCTACATAGTCGATAGGTCTAATAAATCCCACATCTAATAACTTCTTCAGTTCGGCTTTGACCAATATGGAAATGTGGGGATGCATTTTCATTAACTTTTGCTTGACTAGTTTTATTCTTGTTGGTAGCGACAAGTGGTGCATTATGAGTTTTAGATCAATTCCTAGGATGTCAGCATAAGACCAAGCAAAGTTGATTTTCCTTTCTATGAAGAATTTGATAAAGTCAAATTTTTCTTGATATGTCAAGGATTCTACTAGATGGATAGTCTTCACTGTTTCTTTATTTTCAATATTGATAGATTGGGTGGGTTCAACCAATACTTTAGATCGTTCCTGAAAGTGTTTGGGGAGTATGTCAAATCTTCCATCCTTCAACATCTCAAAGAGGTTTTCACTATTGGATACGCTCTTTCTTTTTACTTTTTCTAGATCTGATACTGCCATTGAATGGTTTTCACCATTAGATCTATTCCCTGTATTATTCATTTTGTAGCTAGAAAAATTGACACTCTCCAGGTTGGAAGTTTCGTTACGATGTTCAATGGTGGAATCCATTTTGGGATTGGTAGAACAGAGGAAATTGACAATGGCTTCGTCATTTGAAAAGAGGGGGATATCAAGTGGCTCAGTTTGATCCCAATCTATTAGTTCAGGATGTGCCAGGGGTAAGGAGTCGTTGGATTGGCTAAAGTCAGATGCAGTAAGAGTCCCAATGGTGATGTCTTCGGATTGTCCAATAGTGAAATCAATGTATATAAGGTAACTCTCCTCTGAATTATCCATTTCACTCTGAGTCTAATCATCTTCTTTGGAATCATCAATGTGTAGTGATCCTATTTCAAGTTGTCTATGACCTAAACTTTGACCCTCCTCACATATGGGTGTGTACTTTTGGACTACATCAATTTCCTTATCATGAAAAGACTTCAAATAATGAATCCCACTCGTACTCATTTGAATCAGTTTTATGAGCATCACTAGCTTGTAGTTGTAGGATTCTTTCAACAACTTGTTTGATTTCTTCTCTAGATTCTTCTCTATACCCCAGTCTTTTTTTATCTTTGGCTTGCATGGTGACAAGTTGTATTGGTTCTATGATTCCTTCCTTTCTTTTACCGATATGACCTTTTCCCTCGTATCTCATATTTTCCATGATTGTCTTTCCTTTTCCATATTTCTCTGTTTGTACACTTGAAGTGGATGCTTGTGATGATTCTTCATCTTTGTACAACTAATTTAAAACCTCCTTATCATTTGACTCATCCACTAATGTGTTTGTGCTTACAAAGGTTCCATCAAATAGTGTGGTGGGTTGTGATGATTGTTGCCTTGATGTTGATGGTTTTCCATGTGACTTTGGAGAAGATGAAAGTTGTGATAAACATAAGGATTGTTGAAACAAGTATTCCCCCATGCCTTTGTCTTTCAATTGGGTCTTGGCAACTTATTTTGTTAAGGATTCAAGTTGAATTTCCTAATTTGTGGAGTAGGATTTGATGTACTTTCTCTACTTGAGGGATTGGCATCACTGATATCCTTATCCTTTGATTGGTCCTTTTTCTCAACCCACTTTGACAAGGTACTTAATTGTTTCCCATCATTTGATAAACCCTGAGTTGGGGCTTCCCTATTGTGTGGTACAAAAGTATCTTGGGTAGTCTTGAGGGTGTTACAATATTGGGGGTGGCTTGAATCAGCTGCAATAGTGATTTCTTGCCCATTGAACGGGAATTTCAGACACTGATGATATGTGGATGGTACTGCTTGCATGTCACGAATCCAAGGTCTTCCCAAGAGTATGTTGTAGGTTAACTCTTTGTCTAACACCTCGCATACTATATCTTTGAAAACTGGTCCCACTTGAATAGGTAGCACTATCAATCCTTGTGAAGATCTCTCCTCGTCATCATATGCTTTTATTGTGATTTTCCTCCTAGGATCAATAGCATTTTCTGAATAGCCCAGTGCATGGACAAGTTTCAAAGTATAGATATTCAGGCCAACTCCTCCATCTATTAGGACACGTTTAACACGGTGCTTGTGGATTAGGACCTCAATCTGTAGGCCAGCATTGTGGGGATGACTGATAGATACATCATCATGTTCAGAAAAGGATAAGCAATGTGGTGCGGTCAAATGCCCCACCATAGTCTAGAATTGACAAACCTCTAGATTGTTGGGTACCGTGGTGGAAACTAGAGCTTGTTCCAAGATTTCCTCATGAGCAGGAGAAATATTGAGGAGTTCTAATATGGATATTTGTGCGGGTATCTTCTGCAATTGATCCACTATGTTATATTGAGTTGCAAGAATAGCAATTGATTTGGACGTGGAAGGGGTAGCCCCTTTCAATGTTGCCTTGGCTTGTCCTCATGTGATTGCATTGATGGGTGTGTTGTGTTGTTCTCTAATTTTGATAACATTGATTTGATGTGAGGTAGTTTCAACATTATGGTGATGATTTTCAATTGCAATGGTGTCTTGTTCATGTTCAATGGTGTTGTCATTGGTTGAGTTATCATTTGCAATAAGATCTAATGTGTCATGAGTTAGATCATCAACCACCTCAATATGCAGAATGGTGGTGTCATAGACATAGTTTATGTTCTTGCCCTTGTTGTTTGATGATGAAGACTCTCCTTTCTCATAGTTTGGTAGAGGGCTCTTGAACACCCCATGGTCATTGTTTGTCTAGAGTTCTTCTACAAATATTGTCTTGTTGTCAATTAGATCTTGTATCAAGTGTTTCAACTGGATGCAGTCATTGGTTTTATGTCCCTTGTTGCGATGAAATTCATAGAAATGGGCCTCGTTCCACCATGGGGGTTTAACTTGTGGTTCCCAATTTCTTGCTTCTAGTAGATTTATGACCTTAGATTCGAGAATTTCTTTTAATGTTGATTTTGGTGATTGCCCAAAAGGTGTGAACCTCCTTCGGTTTGAAGATGCTCGATACAATGGTGTCCTAGATCTAGTATTACCCTAATTTTTGCTTTGGTTGACGTTTTGGTTGTTGCCTTGGTTGTTTCCTTGATTGTTTCCTTGGTTGTTGCTTTGGTTGTTGCTTTGGTTGTTGCCTTGGTTGATGGGGGGATTGTTATTCTTATTAGTTTTGGCGACAGTTGCAGCTAGGTTGAATACAATTTTTTCATTTTGACCTTCAATTGTACCATCGTTGCTTCCAATGTTCTTGTTTCATTGCCAAAACTTGGGTTTGTCGCCACTATTGTAATTGTTGAAGGATTTTGATGAGTTTTTTTCATTGTATATCTTGATGACTCCTCTTTTGACTAAGGCATCCTACATTTTGATCCCATTCACAATCAATTTTTTGAAGGTTGGGGGCATTGTAATTCCAATCTATAACTCATTTCGTCATTAAGGTTGTCAATAAAGATTGCTATTTTTTCCTTTTATGGTACGGGATGAGAGTACCATGCAAATAACCTTCTCCATTTTTGCAAGAATACAAGGAATGATTTTCCCTTCTTTTGTTTCAAGTTACAAAGATATTTCATAGTAATGTCATGTTGGATGTTCTAAGAATATTGGGTGATGAACTTGTTGACTAATTCCTCAAAGTTGTTGATTGGCGGGGTGAATTTGGAGAACCATTCAAGACAATGCCCACCTAAGCTTCTTGGGAATAATCTCATCAGATATGTTTCCTCATAGGAAAATTCAAGACTCATGGTCCTAAATTATCTCACATGGTTTATCAGGTCAGGTTTGCCATTGTATTTGTCATACTTTGGGAACTCGCAATGTTTGGGAAAGGATATCATGTGAATACTTTGATCAAATGGATAAGGACAAATGTCTTGGATCAAGTATCATTTTGAAGTCCCTCTTTGCATATCAAGGATTTGTTGTTGAAGGTTCCTCATTTGGTGAGTGAGAGCAACCACTTGTTCAGGAACATTTTAATGCTTTTTGGGTGGTGCTTTCAATTGATTCACATCGAAGTCTTCTGGTAATTTAGCACCTTGTTTGGCTAGCATAAGGAGGTATTTTTCCCCATTTCTTTCAAAAATATTTTATAAACACTTGTGGAAATTGAGGTCTTATTTAGCATGTTGGATATCTTCTTCAATTATTTCTTCCCTGTCAATGTTGTTGAGTCCATGAAAATGATTCTCTTCAGCCTCTGCCATGGTTTTTTGTGTTTCACTGTTTTGAGTTTTGGTGTTTTGAGTCTCAATGATCGAAGTTTCAATGGTTAGAATTTCAATGTTTGGGGTTTCAATGGTTGGAGTTTTGATGTTTGGCTCTTCAATGTTTTGATTTTCAAGTCCTTTTTCGTTAAGCTTTTATTTTTGTAACCTTGTTTGAACGGGAATACAAGTGTTATAGTTTAGACCAAACTTTGATCTAGGTTTTGGAAAAGTACCAAGGATTACAACTAAGTCAAATAGAATGACAAATTCTAATGAGACTAACTTTGATTTGACTATGTAGCTTCATTTTGTGATGAGAGGATGATAAATCCTGATGATGAAACTAGGCTCAATAATCAAAGGTGTGATAAATTTGATGATGTTGGTACTTTGTGATGTTAGATCTTGGTTTAGGTTGGAAAATTCCACTTGTAGAGGTCAATTTTAACAAGTTTAGACTTCTAAGGTATCTAAGGAATGATCTTGGACTTTGAGAAAGTTTTAAAATTTTGGAAAACTATGAAACCGGAGGTAAATTTTCTTCCTAAACAAGGTACTCAAATCTTCAGAAAAGTTGTGGATTTTGACAATAGTAAAAGATGTATAATTCGGGATTGTTCTTGTAAGCTCTTTTGTAGAAATTGAAGGTCAACCTCTCTCTAAATTTGTAAAGTGTTGATAGACATTTTTGGTTTTCTTTTGGACTAAGAGGTTTGAACTTTGGTTTCCAAATTTTAATCTTTCGTGAAATAATTTGGTAACACACATGTTCAGACTCTATTTTACCTAAGGATTGGTTGAATACTGCTAAGGATCCCCAAGATGAGACTGACTATCAGGCAAGAGATGAACCTAGGTCACTGTTTTGTGTTCTACAAAAGGTGCCAAAATAGAGACAAAAGGCACCACAGAATGTGCAAAAGGTGCCATAGAATGAGTAAAAGGCACCAAAACAGAGACAGAAGGCACCAGAATAGGTTCAGACTTGGTTTTTTGAAAGTTTCTTTGAAAATTTGCTTGGTTTTTTCTAATTTTTCAATGGGAGACTTGGTTGTTTCACTAAATGCAATTCTGAATCAAGGTTTTACTTTTGACATGTGACATTTTGTTTGTTTTGAAAACACTTTGATAAAGACACATCAAGAAATGTACACTCCTAAGGTTGTGAAAGACTGTATTCTTTTGGATTCCACATGGGTTTTACCCCAACCGCACTTATTCTTAGCAGATGACTAGATGCTTGACCCCATTGGCTCCCCTCCATGGCACTCACTTCTCGAAGTAGCCAAGCATCAATACCCATGAATCTCCCATGGCATATTTCTCATATCTATTAAAAATTGCGAGAATGTGGATGCCTTTGCAATGACCGTTGCTGCACTAAAGAATAGATAAAGGTTTTGGCCAAACTACAACAAGGGTTTTAGTAAGGACTTTCTAATTGTGGGGGTTGATCCATGTGGCGAGAGACCATTGTTGTCCTTCTCATCAGAACCAACCTCGTGATATTGGCCTTTGTTCCAGTATCCACACTTATATACCAGCTGGAAATGCGCTTGGCTTTAGCATGTTACCAGTTGGTTCGTTCCCTTGGGTGATTACTTTTTCCCACAAGGCAGGCCCTCTAAGATAAACAAAAGCAAGCAAGTATACCCATAGTTCGATCAATCTTTATTCCACATGAATAAAGAGAGAACACATGTGATATACTCAACTCACACTCACACAAGAAAAGTGAATGGGTCTAGCTTTTTGGTCACCCAATTAAGGGGAGAGCATATGCCTACCATCCATCAAGCACAAAAGACATGGTGTTCATCAACCCTTTAATTAAGTTATGTTCCTAACTTAACCAAAAGGAAACATGGTGTTCATTAACCTTTTAATTAAGCTCTATTCCTATCTTAACCAAAAGGAAACAAGTAAATCACTTCCAACCCCTGCAATATGTTAGTAGTTTGATAAGAGTGTCTTTGACATGCATTTTTGGGAAACCTGCAAAACAACAACACAAAGTATTAGCCTTTGGAAACTACAAAAGGCGCCAAAACAAAGACAAAAGGTGCCAAAACAGAGATAGAGCAGCCCAGAATTGTGCAAAAGGTGCCAAAATAGAGACCAAAGGCGCCAGAACAAAGACCAAAGGCACCAAAGTAGAGATAGAGTAGCCCAGACTTGTGCAAAAGGTGCCAAAACAAAGACTACATGTGCCAGAATAGAGACCAAAGGCACCAGAATAGAAACCAAAGGTTCCAGAACAGGTTTAAGAGGCTGCAAAAGGCTCCAAGAGGCTCCAAAATGGGTGCAAGAGGCTCCAAGAGGTTCCAAAAGGCTCACGTTCAAACCTATGAACATAAATTTTCAAGCATGTTAGTAATAAATGGGGCAAGGCCCCATGGTGAGCACCATTTTGTGTGTGTGTGTGTGTGAAATGTGCAAAGTTAGTATCAACACAAACCTTAATGAAACGATTTATATTCAAAGATTCAAAGCAAATTAACTATTCTAATTTGCAACAAACTAAATCTTTCAAGAACGTCTCATTGTCCTCTATTCTTAATGATCCTTTTAACCTTTTTGGCCCTCAGATTTCTATGTGCACAAAGGTTATTAGAATGACACTTAAGAAATGAGATTAGTATTCAACATGCAAGCCAACTATATGCCTACATGAAACTATGTGCAAACAATGATGATGAATGCTATGATGAGTGAAGGATGATGTTGATGATAAATGAACAAGTGGAGGTGGATAATATGGTATTGATCTATATGATTCTATGCATGATTCTATATATGCTCAAATGTAAACTTAAAATGAACTAATCTAAAATGCAACTATGATGCAAGATGGATGATAAAATGCAACTATGAAGCAATATGTTAATCTAAGATCTAAATATGATGCAAAACATTATGTAAAGACTAGCTATAAGACTCCAAAAATGCTCCAAGCTCTAATGATAAACCTACATGATAACTTTACTTCAAAATTTGGATGCCAAATACAAGACCCAAGGGTTGTATTTATAGCCTTTTCCAAGCATATAGTGAGGTGGCAATAATCAACGATCTAGATTTGAACAAGAATAATGGATGGTGAAGATGAAGAGAATCAAGATGTTGTCCCCTTGACCAAAGATAACATGCCATTTTGATGGAAGATTCAAGTGTGAGAAGAGAAGACCATGTGCTTCCAAAATTGGTGGAAGTGTGGGAGGACATGAGCCATGTGTTTTTTGAAATGAGTTGAAGATAATTCTACTTAAAATTTAGAGTTATTTATTTTCATGTGACCTTGATGAGGTGGCACAAAAAGTTGTAGAAATGTGCTCTAATTCCTAATTGGATTTAGTGAAGATTAATTAAATAAAACAAGTTTAGGGAACCTTGTTTATTTAATTAATTTAGAAGAAGATGATTACAGATTTGGAGAATTAGGGGAGGGTGAACAGCCTAAATAAATTGAGAATTTATTACCCTTTATGGAATTCAGAATATTAATCAAATAGTATTTAATTAATTAAAAGGTGACGACCATTTTTAGGTGTATATAGTAGTACTTCAAGTCTAGTTTCCAAATATGTAATTTATTTTAATACCCACATGATACAAATTGATTTTCAATAGGCATGTCTAAAAACCATTGTTCAAAAGTTACTTTTTTTTACCATACCTTATATGTGTACATCATCCATATTTTGACCTAAATAATTATATTTTTCTGAATCCTTTTGGGAAAATATTTGTAACACAGTGAAGAATGTGCACAATATTTTTTTGTAATTTTTTTGAATATCTTTTTTCTTAATTTTTTATTCACCATAATTGATGTTTTGAAAAATCCTTGTGTACGCATAAGATGACCTAAACTTATCATTTTTTTATTTTTTTCAAATTGAAAAGAATTGTCTGAAGAATGTGCATGTATAATTCATTTTTCAAAAAATATTTTAATAAGTTATTAAAATACTAAAAAGCCCTAACATTTCAAGTTTACGGACCAGTTTCATCAAAAAATATTTGAAAAATAGTTAAAATATTCCAATTTTTTAAAAATTACATATTTGGAATCTACACAATCTCATCTTTAATGGGTTTTAATTTCATCAAAAAATTATGTAAAAAATGTCTTCAGGCATATTTCCAAAGTCACTATTTTCTTGTGACACTAACATGACCTTCAAGTTGCAAGTCAAAGTAGATCCAAAGCTTAGGTTCGAGTCCCCAAGCCTTTTCCCAAACCAAAAACCAAAGCACAAACCCAACATACAATTCAAATTTTAAGAAACGGGATCCTGCTTTATGAACGAGATCTCTTTTCCTAAATGGGATCTTGTTTTCTTTATTTAATATTTCAAATGTTGGTTAAAGGAAACTCATTCACTATAGGATCCTTTTAGAAAATGGGATCTTGTTCCTTTTTCGACCATTTTTTTATAAGTTTTATTGCTAAAAAATTACTATCAATTTTGCAACTTGACAGCATATGGCTGACAATGACTAATTTTGCAATTTATTATCGAATATTGTCTTCTGCAGGCTCTTGAACTTGTAATTTGATTTGAATTTTGAAAGGAGGCAACATTGTGATAGTTTTGGAGTGGAATTATGTTCATTTTCTACTCATTTGAAGGAGGAATAAAAAAAGAGACTTTTACTATTGAAAATCATTTGTACTTCAGAATCTTGTAATCATGGGATTAGAACGTCATCAAAAGAGGAAAGATAGGAAGGTATTGACCCCTGAAGAAATTTAAGAAAAGAGAGAGGAGGAAAAAAGACAAAGAGATGGAAGAATGAGGATTCAAACAATGAATAATGTTGAAGCATCCAGTTCCATGACTATTGAAGATAAAAATATTGAAGAGACCATGGATGTAGATTATGCAAATTTGCAAGAGGTGAATATGGAAGACAATACAATTATAGAGACTCATTTTGGTATGTCTTCAAATCCACATTTCAATGCTATGGAGAATATGACAATAGGCATGAATCTAGGTATGTCTTCAAATCCACCTTTGAGTGATACCATAAATGTGATTTTAGATGATTTAGAAGTTGGATATAACAATGTTGAAATCAATTCTATTCATAGAGAACTAGTAGAAAATTAAAATCCTTTTGTTGTTGAAAATGAAAATTAAAATATTTTTTTAAAATTTGAAAGTACTATTTTGGATAATCTTCTTGGTAAGATTTCTTGGAGAAAAATAAGAACATATGCCAATAGATTATACAAGCAATTTTTTATCAAAAAATCTATCTTTTCAATGTCAACTCATGATGCAATTGATGAGAATGTGAAAAATGAGAAAAGTAATGAAAAAATTACACATTTTTGTGAAGCCAAAAAGAAAAGATGAATCACTTAAACATGTTATATCTATTGTTGCTAGTGTCATTGAGTCTATTGGAAAGAAGAGTCAATCTAAAGATAAGAATGTGACATAATGAGCCATAACTGTTATAGTTAATAAAACAACTTTGGATAAAAAAAATTTAAGAAATATTAGTGGAATTCTAAAAATACATCCTAAAACATTGGTAAGACCAAAAAAGAGAAGAGAAAGTATAGAAAATGATCCAATCAACCAATGTTGAATTTTTAGTGGTCGAATCCCAAGATTTGACATGAAATTTAATATTGAAATCAAGTCTTTGGTTGAAAAATATTGGCATGATCATAACAGGGTATCATATAATGCTAGATTTGTTTTGAAATTAAGAGTGGGGTCTAAAATTCACGATCCTCCTCCAAATCACCTATTAGACACAACTCAAACCGAATTTTATAGAAAATTTTGTGATGATTCATTGTTGCCTGGTAATATTAGGATAAGTCAAAGATCTTTGAAAAATTTAAACCTTGGTAAGTCAAAATTAATAAGCAATGAATCTCTTGTTGTTGTAAAACACATGTGCAATTTTGTTATTACTATGATGTTTTTCATTATATATGTTTTAATTTACATACTAACATGATTATGCATGAATGTGGTATTAATATGCCACCTGAAACAATCAAGGAGTTTATAGAAAAAAAAAATTGTGAAAGATCTAATGAGGAATTATTTTATTTAAGTTCATATATTTTTGGATAATACACTAGTTGTGGAAATCTTTCATTCTTAGGAGTTTGTATGCATGAAAGTGTTGAACATGATTTTGGACAACAAAATTAGTGGATGTTAAAATATTTTAAGAATATTGAGTATTCTTTAAAAGATGGAAAATTTGGAAAGCGTTACGATTTAATCACAAAAAAAGTTAGTGTACATGCATTCATATCAGAATTTAAGAGTACGATTGTACCAAAATATTTCATACTCTCTCAACATGCTCAATGTTTTGATGGACAATTTCGCACATGTTGAAACACATTTTCTATTGGAACTACACTATCAATGGTTGATTTTATAGAAAACTATACTCTTTCTCCACAAGAGGAAAACCAATCACAATATTACAATTCAATGTAGGTGGCTATGTTTGTTCATATTGTATACAAGCATGCAGATGATAGCATAGAGGATGATAGAAAAATCTTGAGGGAGTATCAATATATTTTATACAAATTTAAAAGAAAGAGGAATCCAGATGATAGAACATCTCATATGGTTAGATAATTGTACGATACAGTTCAAGAATGCTCGAATGTTCTATTGGTTAATTAGGGTTCACAAGGAACATAATGTCCAACATATGTGGAGTTTTTTTGAAGCTTGGCATAGTAAAGGAGAACATGATGGATCTAGTGCATGTTTTAATCGTTGACGCCTACACAAAGACATGATCAATATGAAACAACAATTGAAGACAATGATCAAAGTGTTTGCATTAGATGACTATGACCATGTTTCAAACCTTGTACAAGAAGGTAATTTAATTCAATTTATTTCAATTTATTACTATTTTGTAATATATTTAATTATATATATGAATGCATGCATGTAGATTGGCCAAATTATGTGTCACACAAGTTATTGATTTTTTTTTTCCAAGACATATGTATGTTATTGTTGCACCTGAGGAGAATGAAGAGGAAACATAATATTGGTTGGTTTGATGTGTGGAGACTAAACATAAGTTAATAGCACCTTGAGAAGATGATGATGGCTATCATTATCGAATAGGTTCAATGGTGGTTGTTGGAACTTAGCTACAAAAATACATAACAAGGAAGAATGGTTTTCCTACATTCAAAGATTAAGAAACACATAAGAAGATTATACAATACTCATAGTTAGTGGTGGTGACAAACATAAAACTAGTGAGGTATCATGAAAGACCTACAAATAAAGAGCTATGGACAATATCTATGGAAGAGCATGAGACAATCATAGATGCATTGAAAAAAGAGAGGATGCATATGGTACAATGGAATAAGTAAATATAGGTAAGTATATATATAGTTTTATATATTTAAATACATGTTTTTATGATATATTGATATTGGTTGTTTACATAGTTAAAATTGATTTATTTTCCTTTTGTATCCTTAATCCATCATCACATTCATCAGATACTTTGAGACAACAAAGAGAGGATGCAAATTCAACCTACAAAATGGAATAATTGTAAATATAGATAAGTATATATATAGTTTTATATATTTAAATACATTTTTTGATGATATATTGATATTGCTTATGTATATAGTTAAAAATGATTTATTATCCTTTTGTATCCTTAAGCCATCATCACATTTATCACATACTTTGAGACAAAAAGAGAGGATGCAGATTCAACCTACAACATGGAATACTTGTAAATGCAAGTATATATATATATATAAAAATAAATGTTTTGATGAAATATTGATATTTCTTATGTAAATAGTTAAAATTGATTTATTGTCCTTTTGTATCCTTAATCCATCATCACATTCATCACATACTTTGACACAAAAAGAGAGGATGTAGATTCAACCTACATC